>JAODAL010078772.1:0-12799 GCA_025379985.1 Phyllomedusa bahiana | reverse complement strand
CTGCTGTCCATTTGGGGGGTCTCCCGCCTAGGGCAGCACCCAAGTGGGCCCGGGGGGCAGGGGGCCCTGGGTGGGTCAGGCCCCACGAAACCCCCCTTACGTGACAGGGCCTTGTGGATTCGACGGAGAAAAAGGGGCCCCGTGCTGCATCTGTGTCGTCCCCTCTCCGTCCGTGGGGGGACCTGATTTTTCGAGTGTCCAATGTTTTTTCCCCAAAACAAAAGATCACCACAATCTCATGCGGACAAGGCAATGCCCAAACTGACCTTTTTGGTGGCTACTTAAAAACTGGCGGGATGGTGAAAGAGCTCTTTCCCGCCCACTCTGGGGGCTCAACCCCCCCGGGGTCCGCACCGTGCTTGTCAGGCCTGTGTCACTTCTACTGGTAAGGCATTGCCGCTGCCACAATCGCGGGAGCTTGGAGGGTGGAATTCCAGCGTGTTCCACATAAACAATGGAGGTTTTGACGGGGGGCCGACTGCGTGAAAACGCACCCAGGCGGGATAAAGCGGGGTGCAAAAGGGCGAAGTGCGAACTCAGACCTCGGGGCCTTCCTCAGCAGGCAGCCGACCCGGGGTAGCGCTTTAAAATTTCGGGGAGGACAAGGTTCATGACAGTCCAGGAAAAGGAGTGCCCGCCTACCGATTTTAAAGGGGGGCCAGCAGATTTGACCTTATCGCTCACCCCCCCTTGCTAGCTAAAGGGTTTTTTGTCCCCCCACCCAGCGCTGGGGGTCTCGTTGCGGAGGGCCCCAGCTCCTACCTGTGTGGGGACTTTTCCCCAAGACAAATTAATTTCAACAGGGCCGATTTCTCTGGGCACGTGATGCCCCACCAGAGGACCTTAGGGGAAAAAACCCCTGACCATCCTGCGGTTTTGAAGAGCGTGCGCCGAGCCCCGAGAGCCCCGTCACCCCAAGGGACATCCAACCCCCGCTACCCAGTGAGCGTCACAGAGATATCGCAGCCTTGGCCCTCTTACTAGTCCATGTGTCGGTGGTCAGATGGACTTTTCCGGACACAGATGCAGACAACGCACTTGAAATTTTAGAAGACATGTGGCTGGCCAGAGCAGGGACGGCTTTTCTGGCAAAAAAAATGCCTCTCGGCACTGGTATTGGGGGAGGCAAGGGGCATATGACGTGGGGAACCCATCTGTGTCCACCAACGGAAAGGAAAAAATTTCCCAAAGGGCCCAAAAGCCTGACAATGCCGACATTCAGCTTTTGGCTTTGGGATGGTTTGGGTTTAAAAGTGTTTCTTATTGTTCCCAAACCTGGAAGACAGAAGGCTGGCTGCTAGACTGGCCGCTGAAAGGGCGTGCAGGTCGTCAAACTGTTGGAAGAAGAATGGGTAGGATGGGTCTCTGGTGGTGCTGGTGGTACTCGGGTGACGGTGGAGGCTGAAGCAGAGGCTGATCCCTGATCATGATTCTGAGAGACATGGGCAGCTGGGGAACGCTTGGTGGTGGCGGAGGAGGAGGAGACGGATACACATGGTGTGACAGTGGTTGGAAGCCCGGCATCGGTGTGGCCTGTTTTGTCCAAGTTTCCCTCCATTTCAACTCATGCATTCGCTGTATGTGACTAGACATGTTGGTGGGGGTTTTTAAACACCTAAGATTCTTGCCTTCTACTGATGCGTTTACGGCAAAGGCGGCACATGACATCGCTGGGTGAATCAGAGGCTTGCTCGAAAAAGCCCAGGTTTTAGAGGTCCTGACCTTTTCGATGGCGATAAGCGAGGAGCGGTTTTTTCCGCTGATCGTGGGTGGCGGAATCATCTCAGCGGACTTCTGCGACCACCCTCTCCCTTTTTGAGGCGGGACCCGTACTGACACTACCCCATCGTCTTCCTCCTCGTCCAGTGATGAAGCGCTCGCAAGCAAATTCTGCTGAAAAGACCATGTTGGATCCCCAATGTCGTCATCATCACCAGCATCAACAAGGTATTTGGGCCCGTCCTGACATTTGCACCCCGGGAATGGGGTTTTAACAAGCAAGAGGCACTGAAAGGGCGTTCCCCACCGCCCGGGAAATTTTTTGTCGATTGCCGGTTTCCTTTTCCTCCTTTGTTTGGCATCGAAAAACGGGCATCAAGCGGGACAAAATCACCCTTTTTGGGCCCCTTTTGGTCTTTAGAAATTTGCCTTCTGACCCCCCCAACCGCTTTTTTGTCATCAAAGAGGTTTTCCCGAAAAGGGATTACCCACAGGGGTTTGGGTACCCGGAGTTACTTTTGGGTTTCCTTTCCCTTTTAAGTTGGACGGATGCTGATGATGCTGATGACGAAAATTTGGGGCCCTGACTGGGGGGACGAGGGGGTTTAAGACTGCTGGATGCAGGTTGCTTTTAAACCACTGAAGAACAGTTTGGGGCGACGCTGTTCGTTACTAAATTTTAAACAGGGCCCCTGCCCCAGCGATAACGGCCGAGGGCCCCTGAAAAACCAAACGATCCCTGGAAATGGTGTTGGTTCCCCCCTTTACCCCCATGTCCTCCCCCCCTCTTTGCTGGGCTTCCCAACCTGCATTTCCCCCAAATGTTCAAAAAGAAAAAATTTTAAAGGGTTCTTTTAAATTAAAAACCCGGCAAATCAAAAGCTTTTTCTTAAATCAATCTAATTTCCTACACCCAAAACTGGGGATTGAAATAAAAAGTTTTTTGCGAATACCTGTAAAATCCCGGTCTGGGGGAAAAAACCAAAAGACAAAATCAAATTTGGTGTTTTTTCCTTCAGTCCCGGGATTTAAAAACTCCCCCAGTAGGAAAAGGAAATTTGATATTTTTCAAAAAAAATATCATACAATTCGCAATTTTGCCTAAACTGAGTTTCAATGACCCAATAAAACTATTCAGAATTTTACAGGGATGAAAATTGATTTTTTGCAGCGGGCAAAAGGAAAACCCAGTTGCTGGGAAAATTTTTTTAAATCAAAATTTTTCCCGTACAACTTTGGTTTATTTGAAAAAACTGGGGACCGCCCCCAAAACTTTTTTGGGAAAAAAAATTTTCCCCAAACCCCTTATTTTTAAAAAACCTATTTCGGGGAAAAAGCAAAAAACGGAAAAAAATTTTTTGCACCTATAAATACATTGCGGGTGATAAGGAAATTGCGTTTTCCAAATTTTTAAGTGAAAGGGTTTCTTATGAAGAAAACTGGGGGCGGGGCCCCCAAAAGTAAAAAAAAACACCTATTTAAAATGTAAAACGGATAAAAAAAGGTGTTTTTAAACCTATAAATACACCTGGGTGCTAAAAAATTGTGTTTTTTCCAATTTAAAGGGTGAAAGGGGGCTCTTTTTGAAAAAACCCTGACCGAAACAAAAAAAAAAAACCCCAAATTTTTAAAATTGTAACGGTTTAAAAAAAGGGTTTTTTCCCACCTATAAAAAAACCCCTGCGGTGACTACAAAATTGCTGAAATTCCCAAATTTTTAAGGGGCAAGGGGGCTCTATAAACCCAAAGTTGGGTTTCCCCAAATAAAAAAAAAAACACCTTTTTGGAAATGTTTTGGGGATAAAAAAAAGGTTTTTTTTGGGCCCTAAAAATACCCCCTTCGGTACAAAAAATTGGGCGTTTTTCCAAATTTTAAGGGTGAAAGGGTTGGTTTATGAACAAAACGGGGCCCCCCCAAAAGAAAAAAAACCACCTTTTTGAAATGTTTAGGGGATAATAAAAGGCTTTTTTTGGGCACCTAAAATAACCTGGGGGGACTAAAAAAATTGCTTTTATTTTCCTTTTTAAAAGTGCAAGGGGGCTCTATGTAAAAAACTGGGCCCCCCCAAAGTAAAAAAACACCTATTTGAAATATATACGGTAATAAAAGGCTTTTTTGCACCTATAAATAATCTGGGGTGATACAAAATTGCTGTTTTCCCAATTTAAGTGCAAGGTGGTTATGAAAAAAACTGGGCCCCCCAAAGAAAAAAAAAAACCACCTATTTGGAAATTTGTTTTTTCCCCGGGGAAAAATTTAATAAAAAGGGCGGTTTTTTTCCCCCAAAAAAAATAAAATTAAAAAAAACCCTTTCCCGGTGGATACAAAAATTGCTGAAATTTAAAAATTTTAAGTGAAAGGTGGCTTAGGGAAAAAAGCTGGTGCAACAAAGTAAAAAAAAAAAACCTTTTTAAAATTTGTTTAGGGAAATAAAAAAATTTTTAAAAAAAGGGGTTTTTTTTTAAGGAAACCTATAAAAATTAAAAAAAAAACCCTTTTGGCGGGTTTTTTTGATAAAATTTGCTTTGTTTTTAAAATTTAAGTGAAAGGGGGGCTTTTATGAAAAAAAGCGGGGCCCGCCCCCAAAGTAAAAAAAAACCTATTTGAAATGTAAAACGGATAATAAAAGTTGATTTTTTGGCCCTTAAATTACCCAAATCTCCTTTCAAAACCCCTGCCACCCCTGTCTGTTTGGTTCCCCCGCAGCCCCCCGGCCCCACCTGTCCCCCAGCGCTAGATACTCCAAAAATATTCCACCAAAGAAACTAGAAACTGCAAATTTTAAAATTAAATTTTAAAAGTTCAATGCCCATAGCTAAAAGCATAGTTGCCCTGTGGAAAAAAATAGAACATTTTCCCTTTTGGGGGCTGTTTTGGAGAGGACCGAGACACGTCCTGCTCTTATGATACACAGACACACACTGGGGTTTTTAAAAACGGGAAAGGGGGGTGTTTATTTTAAAAAAAGGGGTCTTTTGTGTTTTTTCCAGCCAATCAAAACAATACACTTTCCCAGTCTTTGAGTCGCAAAACCCACCCTCACCCTGCTCTATTCTCTAAGCTAAATTTGTGGCCCCAAAAATGACGGGAAGCGCCGGGGGGGGGAAAAGGGGGGGGGGGGGGGGGGGGGCGATATTAATAGTTTAAAGCGCAGTTTTTTAAACCAAAAATTAAACGGGGTGATCAAAAAAAAACCCGGATCCCCATAAAAACCCCCGGGGGGGCCGATTTCAATTTTGGGCCCGATAATAATGGGTCAACACTAATCTAAAGGCACAGGGGATGCCTTTGAAAACGGGCCCCATGATTTTTTGGGGTCCCGGGTGTTTGTTTTGGGATTGGGTCCCATGTGAGTGAGCCCTAAAAATTTTCCCAAGGGATCTTTGAAAAATAATGTTTTTTGTTGATGTACTTTGGATACAATTATTTTTATATTTTTTGTAAATTTCAGAGAAGATCCACAAAGAGATTGACAGTGTAATAGGCAAAGATCGTTGTCCATCAGTAGAAGACAGGAGTAAAATGCCCTACACAGAAGCTGTAATCCATGAGATCCAGAGATTTGCTGACATTGTTCCTTTAGGAGTGCCCCATGCTGCAAGCAAGGACACAACCTTCAGAGGATATCATATCCCAAAGGTAGAGTATACCAGTATTCTCAATTTATTGATTTACCTCTTAACATGTTCCTATTCTTTAAGGTTACCTTTATTTTTTTAAACCTTATATTACCATAATTTATAACCAGTCTACAGCAGGGTTTTCCTACTTACAACTTTTGGCCAGTTTCCTTAGAGCTGTTCATCCTCAGTTCTTAAAAAAGAGGCTCGTCTGAATAACGTGATTGGCAACTTCAGGCAAGTGGCGCCTTAATGACATCACTGCAGAATTTGCCTGAACCCGATGCTGTTTCATATTTAGGATTCATTAGCATTGGAGCTGGATAGAGTCTCAAGCTATTTTAAAGAAAAGGGATGAGGTTATGATTGTAGAGATGGGCAGATACTGCTCCACGGTTTCTACACGTGCCCTGGAGCAATTGTGTAGGAAAAAGTCAAAGCTTAATGTGGTGGCCAGACTCAATGTGGTGGCACATGCACAGAAATACAGGTTCATTTCCAGTTAAAAGACAACAACAAGATCTCCTGGCAGTAATCAGTAGACAATGAAAAAGAGAAGAAGACCACACCAGTTAAACAAGGCACTTTTTTAACAACATTAATTTAGGGATATACATATTTTATTATTTTCCACCTTTTCATGTAAATTTTTTTGAGATATAAACAACCCTTTAAACTTATGACTAAATATGGTAAAAGACAACTGCTTCAGGGGACAATCCATGCAGAAGAAGGTGTCCTGATCTTCACATATATATTGCTTCCATATATCTAATCAACTACCATCCAGCATTGACTTAAGTTTCACACTTTTCTAGATTTAAATATTTCAATTATTCTACTCAGGGAAGCATGGTGTTTCCAGTCCTGACCTCTGTCCTGAAAGACCCTAAACAATTTAAGAACCCACAAGAATTTGATCCTGGACACTTTCTTAATGAAAAAGGTTGTTTTAAGAAAAGCGATGCATTTCTGCCATTTTCTACAGGTAAACAATATTTATTATATTTTGTAGCTAAGGAGAAAAATGGGGCCTTGTGTGCTCTATTAAAAGGTGTTAAGCACGGTTACTATTATTCATATCAGAAAGGTTTTTTTCTCACATTTCATTATTGGATAACCCTATTTAAAGGGAACCTGTCACAGGTTATACCCCCCTTGCTGAGGGCAGCACAAGCTAGTGTCAGACCTGCTGTTCCCAGCGCTGTGTCCCTTATTCTGTAAGATGCTGGAGTTTTAGAGCATTTACCTTCTTAAATCTTATTCATGAGCAGGTGTTAGCCCCGCCCACCAAAGGCTAGCTCCACCCACTGACAGTTATTCACATGTTTCTAGCTATTCAAAGTAATAGGTTTATCAGTTGGTGGGCGGGGCTAGTCTCCGAGTGGCCGGGTTTGAAAAAAAAATGACTCTTTGGAGGACTCTTCGAATGACTCTTCTAGCTGAAAACTGCAGATTTGAGCATTAAATACACGAAAACTCCAGCATCTTACAGAATAAGGGACACAGCGCTGGGAACAGCAGATCTGACACTAGCTTGTTCTGTCCTCAGCCAGGGGGGGCAAAAACTATGTGACAGGTTCCCTTTAAAGGATAAATGAAAACAATAGGCAAATGTTCTACTAAATATTTAAGAACATTTTATATTTTCTTTGAAGAATTACTGGCAACATTCAAATGTCCAGATGTCCATCCCCAATTTTTACGGGAGATTATGTTAATAGGTCTGTAAGTAAGAATA
The DNA here is from genome assembly GCA_025379985.1 of Phyllomedusa bahiana. NCBI lineage: Eukaryota > Metazoa > Chordata > Amphibia > Anura > Hylidae > Phyllomedusa > Phyllomedusa bahiana. The sequence continues at coordinate 5,718 of JAODAL010078772.1, read as the reverse complement.
TAACACAAGTATCCTCCCCCCACATACATTATACACAATTCACCATTCACCTTGGACCTCGGAGGATTCTGGACCAGCAGAAGGGGACACCAGATACTGAGGACTCCAGACAAACAGGGAGGGCACAAGGAACACAGAGACTACACACTAAGGTCTTGAGACATGGTACTGAACAGCAGGAGACACATGGATTATTGACATAGCAGACTCAGGGCGGGATTCAGACACCAGGAGACCAGGGCATGGTTTCAAATAGCAGAAGGGACATGGATACCAGAAGATGAGAAAAACAAGTGTAAAAACCAAGGGCGACATGTATGATCGGGCTTTTCGTCCGATTTCTGGCAAAAACCCGCCCCTCCCGGACCAAATCCCTCTGTCGGACGCAGGGATCGGTTTTGGGGCCCCAGCGTTCGCCATTTTTCCGGGGCTGGGGCCTCCATGAAGGGGGGGGCAGGGGCCGCGGTGGGGGGCGCGGAAAAAGGTTTCCGGGGCGGGACGCGGCGCGCCCGAAAACTCCGAGGAAATGTACGATGGCGAGTCGCAAAGCGGGCGAAATGCAGCGCTCCCGCTCCGACGGGCCCAGAGGGGGTTTTTTTTGGGCCCAAAAACCCCGGGGAGGGGCGGGGGGAAGCAGGATCGGAACATGGGGGAAAACTACAAAAGATCGCTACACAAATCTCGGCGCTCCCTCCGTCCCAGCGGGAAAGTATGTTTCCCAAAAAAAATTCCCCTTTAAAAAGGCGGAAAAACAGTGTCAAAAAAGAGCTAAAAACGTCAAAAATAAACAAAAAAAAAAAAAAAAAACATTTCCAAAAAAACCTCTAGAAGGGCCCCCGAAATATCAAGATTTATGATTTTGTAAATTCCCGGGAAAATTCAGTGTTTTAAAATTCTAAAAACCTATTTCTTTGGCGGAAAAACCCGGCCAATCAGAATAGGAGCGACAGTGAACCATTAAAACCTATAGGAAGGATTGCCCAATCAAAAATCCACCGCGGAACATTTTTCAAAAATACGGGAAAAAAGGGGTGAAAAAAGTGTTTTGGCTGAGCTAGGGGGGGCCCTTGGCTTAAGCTGGGGCCAATCGGGAATAAAGCGACAAAGCCCAAAAATTATTAGGGGTAAGTTTAAAACCAATTCAGAACCCCACGGGGGCATTTTCAAAAATCCAAAAAAAACGAAAAGAGCTGATTGGTTAAGTAGCGGGGACTTGGCAAGCTCAGCCAATCAAATAGGGCAAAAAGGGTCCCATTATTTCCTATGGGAGAATTTTGGGCCCAATAAAAAAAAAAAGGGGGGGGGACATTTTTTTCAAAATACAGAAAAAGACAGAAAAGACTAAATTGGGTAAAAGCTACCCGGGGGCTTGGCTACCCCAAAGCCAATCAGAGCGCGAGCTACTTCTCCCTTTAAAAGCCCTTTTGGAGAGAGGGGTGATCTGAAATTCGGCACTCCCCCGGGGCCCTTTTTGGCATGAAGTATTAAAAAAAAAATTTTTTTTTTATTAAATGTAAAACATTTCGAAAAAAGACCCCGCCCCTTTTCTTTAAAAAATAAAGAGTTAAAAACCCGGAAGGGCGCTACATGGGAATTTGAAAATAGAGAGAATTGCCGGGAAAAACAGTAAATTCAAATTTTTAAGCTATTCCCCATTGGCGCAAAAACCAGCCCAACAGAATGGAAAGCGACAATGTCCCAAAAATAACCTATGGAGGAAAATTTGGGAACCAATCAGAATAGGAGGGGCCCAATGTCCCATTATATCCTATGGAGAAAAAATGCCAATATATTCAAAGGCGGGGACATTTTAAAAAACAGTAAAAATGCAGAAAAGGGAGCTGTTTGGTTTTGAAGGGGCGGGGGTCATCCGCTTAGCCAATCAAAGGCGAGTTTCTTTCTCAGTGTTCAGGGGGAAAAGAAATTTTTAGGCCTCTTTTATTGGCTAATTTAAAAAAGAGGCGCCTTTATTTAACCAAGGGAGAGGGGGCCCGCGCTCCTTTTTTATTCAACTAAAATTTAAAAGGGGGAAAAATGGCGGAAAAATCAAATTTAAAAACACTACAGAAGTTGTCCAATGTGTATAAAAAATAAAATAAAATAGGGGGGTAAAGAAAAAAAAAATTATTAAATCAATAAAATCAGGGTTTATTTTTTTTTTTTTCTTTGCCCCCATACTATTGATCCTTTTGGGTAAGAAAATAAAGAAATAAAACATGATTTTATTGATTTAATTTTTTTTTTTCGTTACCCCCCATATTATTATTCGTTTTAAAATACACATGGACAACTTCTGTTTTTTTTATAATTTGATTTTCGGGGTTTTTACAGTTTTTTTTCAGATTGCATTAGGGAAAAACCCCTTTGGAAAAGGTTTGTCGCTCTCACATTGGTCCAAAAAAAACGGCACCCTCTTTTTTTAAATTTGCCCAATTCCCCAGGCGCGCTCGAAATTTTTTTTCCCCATTTGAAAACCCATGGGGAAAGTAGCTCGCGCTTTTTGATTGGGTAAGCTGGATAGCCCCCCCGCTTCAACCAATCACCGTTTCTGCCCTTTTTACTGTTTTTTTGAACTGTCCCGCCTTTTTTAAAATTTATTGGTCAATTTTTTCCCCCATAGGTATAATGGGACTTGTCGCTCCTATTCTGATTGGGGGAAATTTTCCTCCAAAAGGGTTTTTTTAAAGGACATTGTCGCTCCTATTTGATTGGCTGGTTTATTTTCCGACCAAAAAAGAAAAGGGAATTTTTTGCTTTAAACAAATTTTGGGAATTTTTTTGTAAAATTTCCGGCCAAAAAAAAAATTTTTCCTATTGGCCTTTTCCCCCTCCGTCTATAATTATAATGGGGAAATAAACTCGCGCCCCTGATTTGGGTGGGGTGACAAGCCCCCGCTAGCTCCCGCCAATCAACTCTTTTTTGTCTTTTTTACTGTATTTTGAACTGTCCCGCCTTTGATTTTTATTTGGGCCCCAAAATTCTCCATAGGATAAATGGACTTTTTTCGCTCCTAAACTGATTGGTTAATATTTCCCTTTATAGGGTTTTAAAAAAGGGCCCTGTCGCTCCTATTCTGATTTTGGGCCAAATTCTCCAAAGGATATAATGGGTCTTTTTCGTCCCCATTCTGATTGGGTGGGTTCTGCCGACCAATAAATAGCTTTAAAAAATTTGAATTACTGTATTTTCCCGGGAATTCTCTCTATTCAATTCCCCATGTAGGGGCCCGGTCTCGGGGACCAAAAGCGTTGTTTGGGGTTTTTTAATGCTTTTTTTTGTAATGAAAAAGGTTTTTGGTCTTTATCTAAATGTTTTTACACTTAATAAAAAAAAAAATTTTTTTTTAATGCTTCCAGCCGAAAAGGCGCTGAGCGGGCCCAGATTTAAAAGCGCCCATCTCCCCCATAGACTAAAATGGGTAAGTAGCTCGCGCTCTGATTTGGCCCGGGTTTTTCCAAACCCCCCCCCTTTGCTCAGTAATCAGCTCTTTTTTTTTGTCTTTTTAAATATATTTTAAATTTTTTCCCCCCGGGATTCTGATTGGTTTTAAACTTCTCCAAAAGACTAAAAATGGGTCTTTTGGGCGCTCCTATTTGATTGGCCCAAAAGTTTTCCCCTAGTTTTTAAAAATTTTCTGTCGCTCCTATTCTGATTGGGCCGAGCTAGCCAAGTTTCCCCCGGTTTGCTTAAACCATTTAGTCTTTTTTTTCCTTTTTTTCTTTATTTTGAAATTTTCCCCGCCTTTGAAATTTTGATTGGGGCAACCTTCCCCCTAGGTTTTAAAAGGGGCATGTCGCTCCCTATTCTTATTTGGGCCTTTATGCCCACCAATGAGAATAGGTTTCAAAATTTGAATTATTTTATTTTTCCCCCCCAAATTTTCAAAAATCATAAATTTTTTGATATTGCGCCGTTCTAGAGTTTAGGAAAATTTTTTTTTTTTTTTTATTTTTTTGTTTATTTTTGAGGTTTTTAGCTCTTTTCTGACACTGTTTTTTCCCCCTTTATAAAGGGATTTTTTTGGAAACATAAATCCTGCTGCCCAGAGCGGAAACGCCCGGGTTTGGTAGCGATCTTCGGGATGTTTCCTGCATGTTTTCCCAAACCCGCTTCACTTCGCCTTCCCCCGAGCTTTTAGAAAAAAAAAAACCAGTTGCCTGTGGGAGCGCCGACGCGCATGCGCCTCGCTTTGCCACTCGCCATCGTACATGCCGGGTTTTTTCGAGCCCCCGGGCTCCCCCCCGGGAAAACGCCACCCCCGCCCCCCAAACACCCGCCCCCCCCCCTGCCCCCCCTTCATCGGGGTTTGCAGCTGAAAGTGGCGAACGCTGCGCTAACACCGCATCCCCCTCCCCTCCAAGGGGGTTCGGGGCCGGGGGGCCCGCAGTATACGCCAAAAACGGGCTAAAGCGATCATACATGTCCCCCTTTGTTCACAAATGGATGAGCTTTCTTGTCACCTCCCCTTTAATGTCCATGGATTCTGAATAACCGAGTACACTCACTCGGCTATATTTTGAACTGGAATAGGAAAGAGTGGGGAGAACTGGGCAAGGGATGCCCTCTCCCCGGTCCCTGAGCCTGGCTCATAGTGAGCTATGAGCCAGAATTAGAAATGGATTATCCTTAAGAAATAGATTTCTCTGATTTTTACTCTGAAATTCTCTGTACAGTTTCTTCTAAGTTAGAGATATTTGACCTTTGGATTCTTAGTTTTTAGTACCACAGAATTCCCACTCTCCCCATTGGTTGCTATTGGTTTCCTCTAGATAGTTCTTTTTATTGTTGCAGATAGGTATCTTTAAGATATAGGTATTCAGAAAGATTAAACAGTTGCTGTAAGGTTAGGTCTCCAAAGCATATGTTAAAAGGCTGTTCAAAATCCAATGGCAGTTTAACATCGTTGGACCATGGTTTTTGGTGTGGGTTTGCGGCAAAAGTCTGATCAAAACCTGTGCTGTGTAGACATAGCCAAAACTATAATAAAATTTTTTCAGTGTTATTACTGAGACATTTGGCGTTCTTTAAAAGTTTTGTTTTACAAAGTGAATTGTTCTCATGTAAGTTTTCATTCCATATATTTAATCTCTGCCCCATTTTAGGAAATATTTAAAAATAATATGGACGACATGCATGAATGGAATTAGACACATTTATGACTGTTTGACGTCAATCCTAGGCGCATAACCATTTAAAACCCAAACCGGATAAAGGTGGGCTATCAAGCCCAGTTTTCATAAGGGAAAACAATGCCCTGTGTGTAACCTCAAACAACACCATACATTCTGCGCATTCTCACTGCTTTAAGGTTTTTTAGAAGGCTCCTATGGTCAAAGTTTACATATGTCACAATATTGTTGTAAGAGGCTAAGGGGGCCCTTTACACCTTATTTTTTCACGGATTGGACCGTACTCGCCTGGGTTTTCGTGCATACGCTCCAAACCTCGCAGTAATTACGGTAATCCCAGTTTCTAAGAGAACAGTGGGTTCCGTCGCTCCCCCCGCTCGGGGAATCCGCCGGGCGGGGAGAAAATTCCCAGCACATTATCCAGGGGCAATACCCCGTGGATAATGCAAGTCTTTGGGCCGGGGCCCCCCCGCCCCGCCCCCCCCGGGGCCCTTATTCAAGCCGGGTTGTGAGCGCAACGAGGGGCAATTACCTTGAAAACCGTGTGAACACGGGCTAAGGGGAGAGTGGTTTGGGGGGTATGTATAA
>JAODAL010078771.1:0-12800 GCA_025379985.1 Phyllomedusa bahiana | reverse complement strand
GGGTTTTCTATGTAAAAGCAACAGGGGCCCAGGGTATCTGGGGAAAGCTGCGAGTTCATAGCAGGGGGAAGAATTTTTTAAAGGACAATTTTTAGTTGTACCCAAATTCCCTTTTGGGGAAAGAGTATTGGAAGGGAATTTTTTTTAAACAACCCATAAAAAAGTCCGGTGCATTTTGAAAATGTTTGTAGGGGCCCAAAAGAATCATGGGGAAAGAAGGTGTTCGGTCAGATTGCCCCAAAATTAAATTTTGCTGAATCCCAAAAATGCTATGTGTGGAGGAAACCCAAATAACGCCCCCTAATGAAGTGTAGTGGTAGGGAGGCTTTGCTTCGTAGGGATGGAAAGTGCTAGGGTTGATGGGAAAAATGGTTAAGCAAAAAACCGGGCAACCTGAGGAATATAAGAAACAAAAAAATGAGACCCCCCAACCTTTCCGAAGCGATGGGATCTTGCCCCCAAAGCTTATTAATTTTTTTTCAAGTAAAGAAAAGGTTGTCATATGACTAAGAGCTTTGTTTTACACCCTGAAATGCGTCGTTTCTTTTGTTGTCGTTTTACTTGTGATACCAAAAAAAACTTGGATTTTCATTTTGAAGACGTGGCCTTTAACCCTAAGGAAAACTTTTAGGGTGCAAAAAGATTAAATCTGGGGGACCTTAGAGGCAACGTTTAAAAATACAGAAAAAGAAAAAGGAAGATTTTAATAAAGTATATTAGGTGTTAAAAAGGGCCCCAAAGTCCAAAACTAAATCCCATTGAGATTTTTGGCGGGAATTGTATTGTGTTTCAAATTTTCCCCAAAACAATCTGATAAGTATAGTATTCGATAGAAAAATGGCAAAACTCCCAGCCTCTAGCTGTGCAAAGTGGTAGGAACCCCGTAGACTTTAGTGTTATTGCAGTAAAAAGTGCCTAAAAAGTATTGACTCGAAGGGGTGATATTATGCCGCCACATTTAAAATTTTTGGGGTTTTAAAGCCCCCCATTTTTTTCCCATTTCATAATCTTGTCCCTTTTGTTGTTCTAAAAAAAAAAATTCAAAATAATTTAGTTTGGGGTTTTAAAAGTTTAAAAAGGGGGAATAGTTATGTGTCGAAAATTTTTTGAAACCCAGTTATATATAATCCCTTAGTGTCAGGGTTTTTTGCCAAAAGTACTGCCCCATGTGGTCAAAATCCCGGGGTTCCCAAAAACATCTGACATGCATGGTACAGCGTGTGGGAAGCAGTGTAGAGGGGGAGCAGGGAAAGGTGCAGACTTTACTTGTGATTTCAGTCCCAAATTAAAGACGCAAATGTTGAACATCCCCCAAAGGGGAACTTGTCGGGTGCTGTTGTAGGAGACAGGATACGACGAGGGAGAGGGGGGTGATCTTTTAATATAAAGTTTTATATGTTTGTGTGAGTTTTGGTATAGGGGATAAAATCTCAAAAGTGAAAAGAAATCCTTTTCCCCCCTCACCCTTTTCAGCGATTAAATTTTGTTTGTACACAGACCTGATCGGGAAAGTGTATGTTGTATTTTAGCGAATTTATTTTCCTATCATATTTTCTCCTTTTTATCAAAAAACCTTTAAAACAAACCCCCATAACACTTTTTTATCAAGGTCAGTCTCCCCTCTATTATAAACCTATCAAGAGCTCAGTTTCTTCCTCTATCAATACACTTATATAAGAGTCGCTTTTCCTTATCATTAACCTATAACCCAGAGTAGCTTCTCTCCTCATTTAAAAACTATTATACAGGCTCGCTTCCTCCCTTGTATTAACCTATGTATCACAGAGCTAGCTTCTCTCCTCTGTCTAAAACCCCTAGTATCACAGAGTAGTTCTCCCCCTTGTCATATAACCCTAGTAACAAGCTAGCTTCTCCCCCTTGTCATATAACCCTTATGTTAACAGGTAGCTTTCCCCCTTGTATAAACCCTATGTATCCAAGCTCAGTTCTTCCCTCTGTCATATACCCATGTATCCAGCGCTCAGCTTCTCTCCCTCTGTCATTTCCCTATGTATCACAGAGCAGCCCCTTCCTTATTTTAAACCCATATTTTCACAGAGCTCATTTTCTCTCCTCTTGCCCCCAACGGTTGTTTTTATCCATTTTTCCCCAAAAATTTGGGTATTCCCATGGACACATACATTTTTGGGTGACCCTTTTTAAAGTATTGCTGGGACTTAGAGAGTCCCTGCAATCGAAAAAAAGTTAATTTTCTCTGGGGGGAAGAAAAGTTGATTCATTTTATGCTTTCTAGTGAAAATGTTTAAAAGTTGCTCTTGATTTTGTGGGATTTAAGTCGCTATGGAAGGGCTTTTAGCCTTATGTGAATTTGCGATCAAAAGGACCAAACAGTTTTTTAAAGGGAAAAACCCCAACTTGCCATTGCTACTGGTCAATAAGGAAACCCTCCAGCATGACTTTTAACTGAGCTAGAATAAAAATTTCAACCCGGGGGGCCACTTTTTGGTACTTTGGGAAAAAGGATCTTAAATTTTTCCCCAGTATGAAAAAGAAGGCCCCTTACTTTTCTATCTTTAAAGGGGATGTATCGCTTCTTTAGTTCGGCTTTTTCATACTGCTTCAGTTCTAATCTGAAATGGGGTGTTTTTTCCCCCTCCGTGGTTTCATAATCCCCCCCTTCATGTTCATTGGCCCCCGAGATCCCCAGCCCCCCCTCTGAGTACTGTACTGAAAAAAGGGCTATACAATAATGGAAATCTAAAGAAAGATTTATGTATTTTATCATGAAAAAAACGTTGAGTTCTTTTTTCACATGTTTTGATCAAAAAATGCTTATGCCACCCCCGGTTACAAGGGATTTAAAGGTGGGTGGTCCTACTCTATCTTTACCTTCACTAGAGTCAAATTCGACTTCTCATTGGGGTCAACAGCCCTATAATCCCACAAGGCATTCAATCTAAAAGGGCCCCTGATTCTTTTTTCCACGTGGAGATTTTTTCATTTGAACAGTTTTTTGGCTGCCGATCTTCCTTCTATGCAGGGGGTTGGGCAAGAGACACAACTGTGATGTTTTTGATTGTAGAATCTGCTGAGTTTGTTTTGTAGGTCCAGAGGAAAAATTGTCGGCCCCTAACTTGAGTCAGAGGGCAGGGACGAACACAATTGTGCTGTTTCCTGATTTTAAAACCCCTGCAGTGTTATTTGTTTCTTTGGTGTGCAGAGTGAAAATGTGCGTCCTTACTTTGGTGAAGGCAGGAATGAAAGCTTGTGAAAAAGCCGACGGTGGTCGAAAGAATGTAAATGGCTTAGCTAGTGAATGAAGGAGGAGGGTCCACGCACTGGTATCAGTGTAAACAGAAAAAAGAAGAAAAAAGGAAAAACTGTGAATAAAAGACAGCTTTGCAAAGAAATCTAATTGAAAGTTACTTGTTTTACTGCCCCTTTTTGGGGGACCTTTTAACCCCTTACGCTTTTTCGTACTATACGGCAATGTCGGGTAGGGGTTTCCCCGAAAAAATTCCCGTATGAGTCGTAAAGGGCGATCTTGGCGTCACGGCGGAGGTGAAGACGCGGATGGACCAGCGGTATATTCCCGTGGCACTGGTATCCCCCAGGCCCGGAATGAGTCCATGTGGCGCGACATCGAGGCAGCAGGGGGGAGCTCCTGCTGCCCGCGATCCGGACGTAATGGGCTGGCCCGCTCTTTCCCCTCCCCAGGCACCCCGGTGCTGAATGAGAGCTGGGTTGTTGGTGAAGCCGATGCCCACAATGCATTGGGACAGCGGGACTGACAGTTCCCAGAAGCCGCATACGCTAAAACTGTTGCGATCTCCTATTGCATGAACGATTGACGATGTTCATGCAATTCCCATTGGGGGGAAAAGTGTGAAAAAGTAAAACACAAAAAAAAAAAAAAATAAAAAACGTAATCCCCCTTTTCCCCCTTTAAAAAACGGCAATCGCCCCAAAAAAGATCAAAAAATAAATAAAGCACCCATTTTGGTATCGCCCCTGCGTAGCGACCCCACCCTATAAATTGCCTTGTTAAAATTCCCCCGTAGGTGAACGCCGTAAAAAAAAAAAAAAAAAAAAAAAGTATAGAATTGTGATTTTTTTTCATCGCGAGGGTGGATTTGTTTTAAATTAAACTGATTTAAAAATTTCCGATTTAAATCACTAGTCAGAAAGGCTTTTTTTTAAATCATTTTTTAAATCAAAAGTTTCTACCTAAACTGTTCTTGCTTTTTTAACTGCAAGAAATTGAAGAATTTTGAATCATTTTTAATTTCTTTTTTTTTCCCCCTTTATGGGGTTTAAACATTCATATTTGGGGAAACCACTGTTCTGTTGTACTTAGGGAAAGGGAAAAAATAATCCCGCTTAATAACAAATTTAAAAGATTTATTCAATGAAACAAAAAACAACATTTTAGCATAAATTTTTTGCTTAAAAAAAACATTTCCCGTTTGTTAAATAATTTTTGGTAAACAAAAAAATATAATATTTTAAGAAAAATTGTTGTAGCCCGCCGACACTGAAAAACTTTAAATTATGTGTCCCTGCTTTCCCCTGTGTCACTTGTCGTCATCTTCACTCACTTTTTTTTGTTCCTATTTTTAAATTTGGAAAAAAAAAAAAGCTTTTCCTGCTTTTTGGGGCCCAACCGATTTTTCAATTTAGAATGAAAGAGTCCCCAAAAAAAGAGATATTCTTTTAACGCCTGCAGAAGAAGTTGCTTTAAAGTGAAATATTCTTGAACAGCCCCAAAAAACCAAGCGCTTAAGGACTTCCACGTTTATGGGGTGACCTTCTTAAAAAAAATTTTCCCCAAACATATATTTCTTGATGGTTCCCCCTTAGCTTGAAGTTTATTTAGTTGGATTAAAGTGGATGATTGCGGATACCCCGTCTGTAACTCCCCTTATCGCATTAGGTTTTGACCTGATATGGTATTTGAAAAATTTGCCCAAAAAAAAGAGTGGGGCAGTGCTTGTCCCTTGGTTTTTTTTCTGTTGTAATTTAATTTTTCCATGTGTAGTTCGTTTTTAGTGTTCCAGTTCCTTCCAAATTTCAAAGCTCCCCAATAAAACAGTATTTTTTGTTTTTGTTTAAAAGCTTGAGAGATGGGTTTGAGGAAATAGCATTTGTTAACATTTTTTAAACCCCAAAGTTGAGGATTTTGGGTGACGTGCCCTTATTTTATCCCCTTTTCTTCCAAAAAGTGTATCAGATAGGCCGTTTTTGTATACTGCTCAAAACAGTCCCCCACAGAGTTCCATCTAAATTTGTGGGAGCGTTAGTTGGTTCCCCCCCATCCTTTTCAGAGTGTGCACAAAATGTTATTACGGAATATTTGCAATTTCAACAACTTGCTTTATTTCTGGAAAAATTAAGTCTTTGGTAAAAGGGTGCGCAAATGAGCATGCAACCATATGTTATTTGCAGCTTTGTATTCCATCCGCTCTTTTAAATCTCTTTTTCATCTTGGATGTTTGCGCATTTTCAGTGACTGGTTAACTTTGATTTTTATTCAATGTGTTATAGCTTTTATGCCCTTTTTTTAAGTTTTGCTGTGTGTGGGGTTCCCGGGCGTTCAGTTTTTTTTTGCAAGGGAAAACTTTACCTTCTTTGTTTTATACAAACCATGCAAAAGGTCATTGTAGACTTTCCCCCCATAATACTTAGGTTTTAAAAATTTTACCCTCCAAAGGTGTTGCAATTACTCCATTTTCAGTATCACTTGATCCACAGTTTCCCTGAACATTTGCTTGCTGGGTGGACTGTTCCCGGTCTCAGTGATGAACCATATTAATGAAATGGGGTTTTCAGTCAGACGGGAAAAAAAAAGTTCGTTGAAAAATAAACTGGGAATTTTTTCATCAAAAATTTTTTGTTTAATTGTAGTTCTTTTCCAAAAAATTTATCTTGGTGGTTCCCGGAGGGAAAGGTTTTTTTTTTTTTTGGGTGTGGTGATATGTGGCTGTGGGTGTCTGATGATGATGCTGTGCTGCTAAGAGACTATCCGGTGGTTTAAATCTGAAATGTAGAACGGTGATGGTGATCTTGGGGGGAAAAGTTTCCGATCATGTTTTCCCTAAACAAAAAAGTCAATGTGTTATTTTTTTTTATACCAATTTTTGTTATTGTACACAACAACCTGCCCCCCAAAAGGAATTCCGTATATACTCGAGATAAGCCCCAGTTTTTCAGCAAAAAAAAATGTGTGAAAAACCCCCTCGGTTTATAGGGCCTGTCGGCATCAGGCGGCGATGGCCAGTGTGCAGGGCGCCCTTTGTTTTGCGGCTCCTCACGGGCGAATTGGAGGGAGCAGGGGGAGGGTAGGGTGCGTGGCCCGGGCCTGTCCCTATCTCTTCCCCTTCATCGGGCTCCAGGAGTGACCGGTGAAAGAGATACCAACGGGGGAAGAGCGAGCGTCCGTGCTCCGCAGTGGATCCGGGCGGCCGAAATTTCCGGGCGGCCCCGGTGTCCCGGGGCCCCGGCACAGGGAGCATGCATGTCTCACGTGGTCATGGTGATGACATCCATGCCTGTGGGAAGAGCGGGGGGCCCGGGGTTCCGAACAGCCCAGGAGGGGCCAGGGGGAGAGGAGCAGCGGGGGCCAGGTAAGTGTTTTTTTTTTGTTTTAAAAGTTGCCCACATGCCATAATGTTTTTGTGCCTGTACTGCCCAAAGCCCCTATCCCGCTAGTACACCTTTTACCTGCCCCAGTATCCCTATACCTAGTATACCTTACCTGTTGAACTACTATACCCGTAGTAGCCTATAGCCCCACCCAAATGCCCAGATACCTATAGCTGTATCCCTTACCCTGCCTAGTACTACCTTCCTGCCTAGTTGTAAAGCCTACCTATATCTGTAGTATTTTTAACCTGCCTAGTTTACCTATACCGCTAGTAAAAACCTTTACCTGCCGTACGCCAATAGCCTACTATATTGCTGTACACCCTTCCCCCCCCGTACTCCCATACCTGAAAATACTACCTATCCTGCCCCAGTACTGCCCTTTTAAGCCTCCTATATTGCCTGTACTACCCCTTATTGCAGTATACCTTACTGCCTAGAATACCCATACTGCTAGTACTATCTATACTGCTAGTTTTTTACCTGGATTTATCTTATTCCCCTGCCCGTACTCCCATTCCCCCCGCTGTATGCCCTTTTAAATACCCTTTCCTGCCCAGTAAATCTATAAGCCCATATCCCGCCTGTATGCCTATAGCCCGGTACTACCTATACCTGCCTAGTACTGCCTAAAAGCCCAAAACCTATATGCCCTAGTACTACTATCGCCCGTATGCCTATAAGCCTAATTTTGCCCTTTTTTTCCTTTACTGCTGTATGCTATAAGGCCCCACCCATACCTGCCTAGTATACCCATAGCCCATTCTGCTAGTACAAAGGGGGACATATAGTGCCTATACCGCCTATGGGGGGACATTAAATGCTATATTGTTTGGGGGGCATTTTAAAAGCCTATTGGGGCATTTAAAATGCTATACTGCCCATGTAAAATTTTTTTGGGATTATTTTTATTTTTTAAAAATTTTACCCGAGCCCCGGGGTTTTCCACCCAGGTTTATCGGTCAATAAGCTTTCCCGTTTTTTTGTGGCAAAAAGTAGGGGCCTCGGCTTATATCGGGTGGTTATCTGAGTATATACGGTATTTTTTTTTCTCTTCATAAAAGTACAAATGACAGTAAAATGCGTAATAATAAGAAAAATTTAAATTTTTTCACACATGACAGTTTGTCTTTTAAAAAAGGATTCAATTAAAAATGTTTACCAACCCGAAGTTGCCTGTTCAGAATGTTTTTTTGGTTTTCTTCTCACCCCAATTCTCATGATGTTGCCTCATTCGCACCCCAGGGGCCCTTTATCCTTTGTTCATGTTTGCATTTTTACGCATGCCCGTTCGATAGGCGGGAGTTTCATTAAAATATTCCCAAACTGGGTCCTTTTTACGGCCTGTGCATTATAAGGGAAAGAAAGTAAAAAAAACCTCGATTAACAAAAACCCGTGGCTTGTTGTGGCTATGTGCAGTATTTTGCTCAAAGTTTTCCTTTATTTTCTTGTCTGTTGCCCCCCTCCCCTCACATTGATTAATTTTTTTGTGTTGTTAGTTTTTTCCCTCCAAAAATCAAACATATTGTTAACTTTTGGATTGGCACTGAAGGGGTTGATTCTGTTTCATAGGTTTTAAACAATGTTAAGGTCTTTTTCTCAACCTGTTATGTTGTAACATTTTTGCTGGGAAAAAGGGAGGCTGGCCCCTCTGGGGAGTCAAATTCGTTTTGAAACTGCGTAATAAAGCGGCGTTTGAAAATATAGGAGAAAAAAACCCCCACTAATCCTACAGAAACCCTAGAAGAGTGGCATTGTGAATTTTACATATCACCCTTTATTTATGAGTTAAAAAACTAGTTTACCCAGATGAAAAACCTTTTGGAAATGGTAAAATTTTTTTCCTCAAAAAGCATTTTATTGAAAAAAATCGTTTTAAATAAAAAAAAAAATCCGATTTTTTTTTTTTTTTTTTAAAAAAAAAATTGATTTTACCCACCCCCCCGCAGCAAAAAAGGGGAGTACAGTCATCAAAAACCATATCAAACCCAAGTGATGAATTTAAAAATAGTTCACCGCAAAAAAAAAGCCCTTTAAAAACCCTTGGTTAGGAAAAAATTTAAAAATTTCTGGCTATTAGAAATAGCGTGCTAAATTTGTTTTACAAATAAAAACTTTTTTTTTTTCAAAAAAAATTTGTGCTTTCAAAAAAAAACGCATAAATTGGGGTATCATGAAATGTCTAACCCCAAGAGAAAAATAATTTTACGGATATGCCGGTGATCGCTATTAAAAATAAAAATAAAAAAACATGCTGGGGATTGCAGTATTTTCAACCCTCCTTCCAAAAAAGTTTTAAAAACGTCTAAAGTCTTGTCCCCCCAAAATTTTTCAAAAAAAAATCAACCATCCCCAAAAAAAAAGTCCCTTACACCCCAAAAAAGAAAAAAAAAAAAAAGTTATGGCTCTCAGTGCGGTGATGCAAAAAGGTTTTTTTTTTTAAAAATAAAAGTGTTTTTTAGTGTAAAAGCGAAAACATTAAAAAATATAAAATTGGGTATCGCTTAATTGTATCAACCTGTGAGAAAAAATAACTCTTTTATACCGCGTGAGCTGAAAAAAAATAAAAATAAAAAAAAACAACCGGGATTCTGATTTTGACAAAATCCCTAAAAAACTTAATAAAAAGTGATCAAAACATCAAACCCCCCGAAAATGGTCCCAAAAAAAACATCAACTCTTCTCGGAAAAAACAAGCCCAGAAGCACCCCTTGAAAAAATTAAGAAAGTATGGTGTCGAATGGAAAAAATAAAAACGAATTTTTTATAAAACTGTTCTATTGTGTAAAAAGTAAAAAAACAAAAAAAATAAAAAATTTAATCATTGTAATTGTCCCGCCCCCATAGTAAAGTTTCCCGTATGGCGAATACTGTAAAAGAAGCCCAAAAACAATGGGAATGCTTTTCCCCCTCCCTTTAAAGGCCCCAAAGCTAAAAAAAAAAAAAAAACGGAAACCCCGTGCGCCCCAAAGCAAAAAACACCTTAGATGAGAACCCCAGGGGTTTGAATCCAAAATGGGGAAACTTCTGGAAGGGTTTTACTGTTCTAGTCTTTGGGGGGTTTTAGATGCGACATGGCCCCCCCCCAAATTTGTGCGCCCAAAACCAAATAGTTCCCTTCCCTTTTCCCCCTGCGCCCCAAAAACCCGTTTTCACCCCCATGTAGGTATTGGAACTTTGGGAAAAAATTCGAAAAAAATTTTTTGGGGGTTTTTTTCCAAGATTCCTTGTAAAAAATTAAAATTTTCAGCTAAAAAAATTTAGATTATTGGAAAAAAATATTTTTTTTTATTTTTAGGCCCAACGCTAAAAAAAAATTTGTGAAACGCCTTGGGGGGCGTTTACTCACTACCCTCTGGATATATTCCCCTAAGGGGGGGATTTTTCCCTATGGGGTCTTTTTTTGGGGTATTTTTTAAGTTTTTGAAAAATTTGGGTGTCCGCAAACCTGAAAAGGCCCTAAATTTAAAACGGAATGAAAAAGAGGCCCCAGAGTCCAGTAGGTGTCCTCCCTTTTTGGGGTTGTGGGAGCCAAAATGATGGGCCCCAAAAGGGGTATCTCTAAAAGGCAAAAAACTGGGAATCAATATTAATTTGCATTTCCCTGATACATTTACCGATTTTGTCATAATGAAAAAAAATTTAAAATTGCAAAAAAAAATGAAAATTTTATTCCACTTTGCTTTAAATTCTGTGAAACCTAAGGGGGAATAAAAATTTCCCAAATGCGTTTTGAATCTTTAAGGGGGGAGTTTTTAGATGAGGGGCTTTTGGGGGTATTAAAATACAGGTCAATCAAAGTCAGTTAGAACTGGTTGGTCCCTAAAAAAAGTATATTGCAAATTTTTTAAAAAGTAAAAATTTTAAAATTTATAAAAAAATGATCCAAACCAAGCAACATAGGTAGATGTAGTTTAAAAATTTTTGAGTGGAATAAAATATCTGTCTTACATGCAACATTTTTGAAGTTTTTAAATTGGTAAATTTTTTCCAAAAAATTTTATATTTTTTTAAAATAAACAAGATTTTTGGGGCCAAAATTTTTTACTATCTTAAAGCAAAAAGTGTCAAGAAAAAAAATCTCTGGTCACTGGATAGGTTAAAGTGTCAAAAAGTTTTCTCAATAAAGTGAACATGAGGGGGGTTCGGGAGCCGCCCCGACGGCGCACTCCCCGCGTGTGGGGGGGCGGGCGGGCCCCATAGACATGCACTACGCGCGGCGCGTAAGCGCTGTGAATAAATGTCATGTCCATTATCTCCCCGTGTGTACAATACGATCGTATTGTACGCCCGGGGAGAGGAAGCGTAATCCATAGTTCTCTTATGAGAACTGTGGATTACCGTAATGATTGGGCTGCATTTCGCTCGTACTAAAGCGCAGTACGCTCTCGATACGTGACTAAATGCGTCCCAAAATAAGCCATGTGAACATAGCCTAATTCTTTTCTTCTATTCTCCATCATGCCCCGACAGCCTAACGAGCATTTTCTACTGTCGGACACTCTAAGTGTTTAATGAATACCTTGCTATTAAGGAAGTCTAGTTGACATGAAAGGTTCCCTGTACTCCAAAAACCCTCTGGTGTTTGGATCTGTAGGACAGTGCACTGGTTCTCTATTTTTCATGATAGGGGTCATGCCATAGTACACAGCAGCTCTAAAACTTAATTCACAATTGCTTGAGAGGATCACAAGGCTGGTATATACACCTGAACAAATGCCAATTTTTTTTTTTCATTTTTAAATGAAAATATGAACGGAGTTTTGGCCTTATTTATTGAAAGCAAGTTTTCAAACAAGTTGATAGAGTGCTGGTGTATTTCCCGGAGATCTGTCATGGGAGCATGCTGTGTAATTGAAGGGTAGTATTTTACTATGACAGGTACACTGGGTTATTATACCAAATGGCACATAAAAATCTTGCTGTGTTTGTAAGATATGGATATGGAACAGAATGTTAGTGCTGTGTGCAGAGCATCGTATCCATCCGTGCTCTGAGTTCATAAACAACCATAGCATTAAGGAGTTGATTTTGCTGTTAGACTAATTTTATCTTTTCTTTTAGTGCTCCTTGGAAGCGTCTTAAGTGTCCTGTTTATTGCTATGATCCTTCTGGCTGTCTGTGTGTATAAACCTATCAGAAGACGGTAACAGAAATATGGACAAGACATTATGAAAGATGTATTAACACAACCCCTAGATCATCAGTCTGGGGACCCAGGGATTGGTTGCTCTACTTTCATCCTAATGGAACAAGAGTTTTCTTAATCTCGTCTGTATGCTGCTTGTTATGCTTTTCTTCCCCTAATTGTATTACATTGGCCTTAACGGTCCTTACAGCAATGATCATGTGGTCATGAATACTGTATTAGTTTAGGGCTTGTAACATTTGATGTGAAATAATCTCAAGGGCTGAAATGGTCTTCTAGGAACACATACAATAGTATTTATTTGGCCCTAATCATGTGGGTGCCATTTTATTTAGGTTTTAATTTGGATGTAGTTAAAAAAGAGGGGGCCCTGTGGGGAAGAGTATATTGGGCACAACTTGAGGCCAGTGAAACCAGTCTCTGGCTAAAACCTGCTTGCTCTTCAGCCATGTTCTGTTATTAATGATGTCAACCTTAATACCTGTCAAAAAAAAGTGTAAATTCTAAAATTTATATTATTACTTTACCACACTGGATTTTTTGTTTTTAATTTATATGCAGTATTAGATCTTATTTTCCTTCCTTTTGAGAAGGAGTGATTTAAATTATTTGAGGTTTCTTATGCATTTGAAATAAACTTGCCTATTTTATGTTACTTGTATCTCAGATTATTACTTCAAGAACATTCATGAGGTAAAAAATATTATAGATGGAGGGATTTATTTTTATCCTCCTCAAAGTACGGTGCTAAACATTTCACTATTGGAAGTTCACTGATTTACACAACTCTGGTCAGATATAATAAGTCGTTCCCTTAAACACAAATCCACTAGTTGAACTGCAGTGACCCGGATTATTTAATGCTTGACCTTTTTAAAAAGAAAATAGTTAAAAAAGAATATAATGTATTTTGTAGAAAATGGGGAAAAAACTTTTTTAAGATAGAAAAGGTGCATTTTTTTTTTTAAATTTATTCTCTAATTTTTTAATGAAGGGAAAATTTTAAAAAAATTCCTTTTCTAGTTTTTGGGGGCAAAATTTTTAAAA
>JAODAL010078770.1:0-12801 GCA_025379985.1 Phyllomedusa bahiana | reverse complement strand
CATTCTCTAGAAAGGGTGACAAAACTCCAGGGCCATCTCCTGTAATTGGTGATGTGACTCAATGCCATTCTCCTTAACTGGTGATGTGATTTCCTTTACATCTCTAAAACGGGTATGTGACTCCATCCAGACTCCGTAATTTTGGAAATTAAATTCCATGCCATCTCCAGTAACGGGTATATGATCCATCCACTCTGTAACTGGTAAATTGACCCCCCATGCCAGTCTCCATAACGGTAATGGACCCATCCCCACCCCTTCTGTAACTAGGAAAAGACCCATGCCTTTTCCTCCAAACGGGTTAACTCCATCCAGTCTCCAGAATTTGTAATGTACCCCCATCCCTTTTTCCTCCGTAACGGGGTTGATTTTACTCCTTTCCATCTCCAGAAACGGAAATTTGTGACCCCATGACCCCCTCTAGTAACTGGGGGATTTGACTTCATGACATTCCCCCTTTAAATTTTGGGGATGGGGAATCCATGCCAGTCTCTTAACTGGTAAAGGATTTAAACCATTCTCCTTTAACGGGTGAATGACCCCACGCCAGTCTCCGTAACGGGGTGATGTGACCCCACCCATCCCTGAAATTTGGTGATTTGACCCATGCCAGCCCTCCTGTAACGGTGATACCCCCCTTTTCCAGTCCCCATTAACGGTTTAAAAAACTCCACGCCGTCTATTTGAAACGGGTATGTGCCCCCCAATCCAGTCCCCAAAACCTGGGATGTGACTCCATGCCAGTCCCCTGCAACGGTGTTAAAAACTCC
Source organism: Phyllomedusa bahiana (assembly GCA_025379985.1). Classification (NCBI taxonomy): domain Eukaryota; kingdom Metazoa; phylum Chordata; class Amphibia; order Anura; family Hylidae; genus Phyllomedusa; species Phyllomedusa bahiana. Next base: position 12,031 of record JAODAL010078770.1, on the reverse strand, counting down.
ACCAGTCTCCAGAAACGGGGTGATGTGACTCCATGCCATTTCCTCTGAAAACCGGGGAAAATTGATCCATACCCCCTCTGGGTAACGGGTGTTTTGACCCATCCCCAGTCTCCAGTAAGGGTAAATATGAACTCCATGCCATCCTATAACTGGTGATGTACTCCAGGGCCAGTCCCGTAACTGGAAATGTAAACCCCCCATGCCAGTCCCTGTAAACGTGAAAAGGGACTCCTTTCCAAAGTCTCCTTTAACTGGTGAGTGACCCATGCCAGTCTCCAGAAATCTTTAATGGGGGACTCCTTTGCCAGCCCCTCCTGAAACTTTTGGGTTTTACCCCCTCCCATTTCTCCAGAAAACGGGTAATGTGACTCCATGACAGTCCCTAGAAACGGGTAGTGACTCCATACAGTCCCCTGTAACTTTTATGTAAACCCAAAGGCCACCCCTTTTAGTAACTTTTGATTTGACTTAAACCAAGTCCCCTTTAAATTTTTTTGATATAAATCCACCCAGTCTCCTGTAACGGGATGTGACCCCTTTAACCCAGCTCCAAAAACTGGTGATGGCCCACAAAAACCCCCCCCTAGTAACTGGGGATGTAAACTTCATCCATTCTCCTGAAACGGGTTGATATAACCCCCCCCATCTCCGTAACTGGGATGTAATTTTTCATCCCAAAAGCCCTCCTGAAACCCTTTAAGTGACTCCATCCAAACCCTCCTGTAACGGTATGTAATTCCACGCCAGCCCTCCGAAACCGGTGATGTGACCCCATGCCATTCCCCGTAACTGGGGAAGTGACTCCATCCATCCCCTTTTAAACTTTGTTTGTGACCCTGCCAGTCTCCAGTAACGGGTTTAGGGACCCATCCCCATCCTCTGAAACGGGTTGATTACCCATGCCATTCCTAGTAACTTAATGGTGATTTTCCATCCCCGTCTCCAGAAAACCCTGATAAATTTTTGCCCCCAATGCCATCTCTATTTAACGGGTAATGTGACTCCATGCCAGTCCCCCGGGTAAACGATAAATGTTGACTCCATCCAGCCCCTCCAAAAACTGATGATTACCCCCAAACCCATCCCCAGTAACGGTGATTTTACCCCATCCCTTCTCCTGTAACTGCTGAAAAGACCCCATGCCAGCCCTCCGGTACTGCATTGATCCCAATGCCAGCCCTTCCCGGGTAACTGGAGAGGGGTTTTCCATCCATCTCTGGGAAAACTGTGATGGACCCCAAAGCCACCCCTTTGAAAACGGGTGATTTTTACTCCATGCTAGTCCCCTAGTAACGGGTGTTTGTACTCCATGCCATCTCCTTAACGGTGAAAACTCCATCCATCTCCATAACTTTTTGATGTGACTCCATGCCAGTCTCCTGTAACTGGTGATGTGACTCCATGCCAGTCTCCTGTAACTGGTGATGTGACTCCATGCCAGTCTCCTGTAACTGGTGATGTGACTCCATGCCAGTCTCCAGTAACGGTGAGTACTCCTGCCAGTCTCCTTTTTGGTAATTGACTCCATCCCAAACCCCCTTAACTGGTGATATGACTCCATCCCATCCCCAGAAAACTTTATGTGACTCCTTTCCAGCCCTCCTGTAACGGTGATTAACTCCAGGCCATCCCAGTAATTTGGTGATGTAACTCCATGCCAGTCTCCAGTAACTGGTAATGTGACTCCATGACACCCTCAATTAACGGGTAAATGTAAACTCCAGGGCCAGTCCCCCCGTAACGGGAAATTTACCCCCCATTCTCCATAACTGTCTATACCCCCGCCATCTCTAGAAAACTGGTAAATTGACCCCAATCCCACCCCTTCCAGAAACCTGGTGATAGGGACCCTTTCCCAATTTTTCTGTAACAGTGATATGAACCTTTCCCCCAGTCCCCCAGTAACGGTGTTTTTGACTCCTGCCAGTCCTAGTAACGGGTAATGTGACCCCCCTTTGCCACTCCTGTAACGGGTGATATACTCCATCCATCCCCCAGAAACGGGTGAGGGTTACTCCATGCCAGTCTCTATAACTTTAAATGTGACTCCATCCAGTCTCCAGAACTGGAAATTTGGGGACTCTATGCCAGCCCTCTAGTAACTGGAATGTGCCCTTTCCTTCCCCCCCTTTAAACTATGTTTGGGACTCCTGCCTTCTCCTTAACGGGTGATAACCCCAAAGCCAGTCTCCATAACTGGTGATGTAAACCTCCATCCAGTCTCAAGTAATTTTTTGATGTGACTCCATGCCGTCTCCAGTAACGGGAAAGTGACTCATCCCATCCTAAACGGGTAATGTGACTCCATCCATCTTTGTTAACTATGTTTATGACCCATGCCAGTCTCCTTAACGGGTTATGTGACCCCACCCAGCCCTCCTGAAACTTGATTGACTCCACCCATTTCTCTATAACGGGTAAAGTGCCCTCCATGCCATATCCTGTAACGAAATTTTACTCCATCCCAGTCTCAAAGTACGGGTGATGTGACCCATGCCACCCCCTCCTGAAAACGGCTGAAATGACCTCCATGCCAGTCCTAAATAATTTGGGGGATTGACTCCATGCCGTCTCCGTACGGGTGATAACCCTGCCATCTCCTGAAACTGGGGGAATTTTGACCCCAAAGCCACCCCTCCATAATTTGGTGATTTAACTCCAGGGCCCATCTCCTGAACCCGGGGTGATGTACTCCCATCCACCCTTAACTGGTTTATAGGGACTCCATCCAGTTCCAAAAACGGGTGATTTACCCATGCCAGTCTCCATAACTGGTAATTTGACCCCTTTCCAGTTTTCGTAACTGGGTGTTTATGACTCCATGCCAGTCCCCCATAACGGGTGATGTGCCCTCCATCCCTCCATAACTGGTAATGTACCCATCCCAAACTCCAAAAGGGGGGTTTTTAATGACTCCATCCCCTTTCCTCCAAAACCGGGAAATTTGACTCCATAAATTCTCTTAACTGGAAATGTAAACCTCCATCCCAGTCTCCTTAACGGATATAAACCCCCAAACCATCCCCAAATAACGGTAATGTTGACCCCAAAGACAGTCTCTAGTAACGGGTTTTGAGGGGAAACTCCATAAGTCTCCTGTAACGGGTGATGTGACCCAAGCCGGGTCTCTATTTTAAAACGGGGTTTTTTGTGATTTCCAATTTCCAGTCCCCTTAAAACGGGTTTTTAGGACTCCATGCCAGTCTCCTGTAACTGGTGATGTGACTCCACGCCAGTCTCCTGTAACTGGTGATGTGACTCCATGCCAGTCTCCTGTAACTGTGTTTAGCCCCTTACAGCCCTCCTGTAACTTTTTGATGTGACTCCATCCAGTCCTAAAACTTTTGATGAAATTTCTTTCCCCAGTCCCCTTTTAAAACGGGGGATATACCCATCCCAAACTCCGGGTAAGGGTTGATTTACTCCACCCAGCCCTCCGTAACGGGTGATGTATTTCCATCCCAACTCTCCTTAACTGGGGATAAACTCCATGCCATCTCCAAAACCTGGTGATATGCCCTCCCACAAAGTCTCCGTAACTGGTATGTACTCCACGCCATCTCCTGTAACGGGTGATGTACTCCATACATCTCCGTAACTGGTGATGTACTCCATCCACCCTCTAAAACTGGGTGTGGATTTCCATGCCACCCTCCGGTAACGGTGATATACTCCCATCCCATCACCGGGAACGGCAAATGGGGACTCCAGCCAGTCCCCCTGTAACTGGTGATTAATCCATGCCATCTACTTTTAAACTGGTGAAAAGACTCCATGCCATCTCCAGTAACGGGTGATATGACCCACGCCAGTCTCCTTTTAACGGTGATGTGACCCCCATCCCATCTCCAGAAACCCGGGAGGTGACTCCACCCAGTCTCCATTAACTGTTAAAGGTGACTCCATCCACCCCTCTTAACGGTGATTTGCCCTCCAAGGACACCCTTTAGAAAACTGTGAGGGACTCCATCCCAAACCTCCAGAAACGGTATATGACTCCAGGGCCCCCTCCCAAAACATATAATGACCCCATCCCCCATCTCCAAACTTGATGTGACTCCATCCCAGTCTCTAGTAAAGGGTTGTGTACTCCATCCCAAATTCTCCAAAACCGGGAAATGGGGCCCTCCATCCACCCCCTTCTGTAACGGGTGATATACCCATCCATCTCCGTAACGGTAAATTGACTCCAGCCATCCCAAAACTGGAAATGTGACCCCCATGCCATCCCCCTTTTAAACGGGTTAAGTGATTCCTTTTGCCATCCCTGAAACTGGTAAAATTTTACCCATGCCAGCCCCAAATTAACGGGTAATGTACTCCATGACAGCCTCTAGTAACTGGGATTTTACCCCCCCATCCCAGTCCTCCTTTAACGGGTTTGAGGGTGATTTCCATGCCATTCTCGTAACTGGGTTTGGACTTCATGCCTTTCCCTCCTGTAATTTGTGATAGGACTCCACCCAGCCCTCCTGAAACCCTTGGGATGTAAACCCCAAACCCCGCCCTCCGGGTAACGGGTGATGTACCCCCAATCCCAGTCTCCAGAATTTGGGGAGGGGGGTTGACCCATGCCAGTCTCCTGTAATTTGGTATGTGACCCCAAATGCCAACCCAAAACCCTTGATGGGGCCCTCCTTTCCATTTCCCTCTGTAACGGGTTGATGTGACTCCATCCATCTCTAGAAACTGGTGATGTTGACTTAAATCCCATCTCTAGAAAAGGTGATGTGCCCTCCATCCCAAACCCCCTAAAACGGGGGGTGACCCCCATGCCAGTCCCCTTACTAAATGATGTACTCCATGCCAGTCTCCTTAATTTCCTGATATGACTCCATGCCACCCTCCTGAAACGGGAAATGTGTTTCCATCCAGCCTATAACTGGGTTTAAAATCCATCCAGCTCCAGAAAACTGGTGAAAAGCCCATCCCAAGCCTCCATAACGTTATGTGACTCCATCCCGCCCTCCGTAACTCTAAATGACCCATCCTCCCCTTTTTTAACTGGTATAAAACTCCATGCCACCTCTAAAAATTTGTGTTTACTCCATGCCAGTCTCCTGTAACTGGTGATATGACTCCATGCCAGTCTCCAGTAACGGGGTTGTAAACTCCATCCCCATCCCCTAGTAACTGTAATGTACTCCTTTCCATTTCCGTAAGGGGGAAATGCTCCATGCCATCTCCATTAACTGTTTAATTACTCCATCCGGGCTCCATAACGGGTAAAATTTTAAACCCCATCCCCAGCTCCTGTAATTTGGTGGGGTGACCCAAAGCCATCTCCATAACTTGTTTGGTTGACCCCCATCCCAAATTCCTCCTAAAACTTGAGTGACTCCCATCCCATCTCCAGTAACGGGTGATGTCCCTTTTTCCCAGTCTCCTGTAACTGGTGAGTACCCATGCCAGTCTCCTGTAACTGGTGATGTGACTCCATCCATTTCCCCTGAACTGGGTTTTACTCCATGCCACCCTCTAGTAACGGGGATTTACTCCATCCTCTCCTTTTAACTGGTGATTTCCCACCCACCATCTCCAGTACTTTTGAGTAAACTCCATCCCTTCTCCGAAAACGGTAGTACTCCAGGGCCAGTTCCTGAAACTGGTAGTGACTCCATGCCGGTCTCAAAGTAACTTAGGGACCCCATGCCAGTCTCTAGTAACTGGTGATTTTATTCATCCCCAGTCCCCCTAATTTGGAATTTACCCCAAACCACTCCAAAACTGGGTTTGGGGACCCATCCCAAGCTCCTGTAACTGGTGATTATACTCCATGCCAGTCCTAGTAACGGGTGATTGACCCATGCCATCTCTAGAACTGGTAAAAGTGACTTAAAACCCAAATCCCAGAAAAACGGGGAAAGGGGACTCCATCCAGTCTCCATAACTTGATTCTCCACCCACCCTCCTGTAACTGGTGATGTGACTCCATGCCAGTCTCCTGTAACTGGTGATGTGACTCCATGCCAGTCTCCAGTAACTGGTGATGTGACTCCATGCCAGTCTCTAGTAACTGGTGATGTGACTCCATGCCAAACTAAAGAAAACGGGTGTTTGGGGACCCATCCAAGTCTCCTTTTAACGGGTGAATGACTCCATGCCATTCTCCAATAACGGTAAGGGTGACTCCATCCCAGTCCCCCAGTAACGGGTGAATACTCCACCAAATTCTCCTTAACTGGAATTTTAAAACCCAAAGCCATCCCCCCCCTTAACGGGTAAATTTTGACCCCCAGGGCCATTCCCCTGAAAACGGGTAATGGCCCTTCTTGCCAGTCCCCCTTTAAAAACTGTAAAAGTGACTCCATCCCAAAGTCTCCAGTAACTGGGTTGAATTTAAATTCCAGGGCCACTCCTGAACGGGTGAATTACTCCAGCCAGTCTCCTGTAACGGGTGATTACTCCATGCCACCCCCTGAAACGGGTGAGGGTATTTTCTTCCCATCCCCCCTTTAACGGGTAAAATGACTCCATGCCACTCCCCCCCACGCAAATTAAAGGGGGTTTTGGTGCTTTGACCTCTTTTTTAAACCGGGCAAAGCTTCATACGTTTTTCCCAGTGATTTCTTAGAACTACACTTAGCTCTTTTTCCACCACTTGAATGGGACTATGCTGGGGAAAAATTTTTCAGACCGGGGCACAACCACTACAAAAGGGTGGGGAAACTGTTCTCCTTAACCCCTTCCCCGCCAAGGCCCATTTTGGGCCTCTCTAAAAGCCCTTTTTTTTGAAATCTTTCATTTTCATTTTAGGGTGAGAATAACTTTTTGGGAACCCCTTTAAACCCCAAATCCATGTAATTAAAGGACTGTTTTTCCTCGTGACACATTGTTTTTTTAAAATAGTAAAAATTTTGGCCCAAAAAAATCCTGAAAATTTGGGCCATTTTTTTTTTTAAAATTTTTTTTTTTTTTTACACATTGGGGGCTTAAAATTTAGTATTTAATTTTAAAATTTTTCCAAAAAAATTTGCAATAAACTTTTTTAGAAAACCCATCCCATTCTAACTAAATTTTGTTTGGCCCTTTAAATGTTAATACCCCCCATAAATCCCTCATCTAAGAAATCAAAACCCCTTTAAAAAATTCCCAAAACCGCATTTAAAGTTTTTTAAACCCCCATTAGGTTTTTTCACGGGAAATAAAACAAAGGGGAAAGGGAAATTTAAAAATTTTTCCCCTTTTTTTGAGATTTTAAATTTTTTTTAACATTGTTCACAAAAAAACCCTAAATGTGATCGGGAAATACAATTTTAATATTGTTTCCCCAATTTCGGGCCTTTTTTCAAATACCAATTGGGGGCCCTGGGGCATTTTTCCTCTAACCAAAAAGCCCCAAATGGGAGGGGGCACCACTGGACTCTGGATCTCATTTTTCATTACCATTTTTTTTGGGGGCCTTTTCGGGTTTTTGCGGACACCCTAATTTTCCAAAACTTAATAAACGCCCTAAAAATACCCCATATTGGAAACTACCCCTTAAGAATTTTATCCAGGGTGGGTGAGCATATCGCCCCCACAGTGTGTCAAAAAAAAATTTTAGCGTTAGGCTGTAAAAAATGAAAAAAATTTTTTTTTTTCCAAAAATCTGCAATTTACTAAAAAAATTTTTTAATTTTTAAAAAGGAACCCCGGGAAAAAAAAGCCCCCAAAAAACCTTGTTAAAAACAATTTTTTTCCTTTTTCGCAATACCCCAAAGGTTAATCGCGGGTTTTGGGCGCAGGGCGGGGGGTAAAAGGGGGGACCTATTTGGGTTTTTTAACCAGTTTTTGGGGGGCCCAAATTCCATTTTAAAAAAACCCCCAAGTAACCAAAACATGTAAAACCCTTCCATAATTTAAACCAAATTTTTGGGGATTCAGCACCCCTCAAAAAACTCATCTAGGGTTTTTACTTTTTTTGGGTGCACTTTTCAAAGTTTTTTTTTTTTTGCTTTGGCTTAGGAAAAAAGGGGGAAAACCAAATTTTCCGCCATTGTTTTTTGACTTAAATTTTTACACCTTCGGGGCCGTGTAAATGCCAAAATCTTTACTTTTGGGGGTCGTACAATTGGCTTTTTTATAATTTTAAAATTTTTTTTATTTTTTTATTATTTTTACACAATAGAAATAGGTCTATAAAAAAAAATTGCTTTTTAATTTTTCTTTCCCTGATACCCCAAAAATTTTTCCCCCCCCAATTTTTTGTAAAACGGAATGATCGGGCTTGTTTTTTTGGGATATTTTAAGTTTTTATTAGTACCTTTTAAAGGGGGGCAAATCCCTTTTAAAATCACTTTTTATTAAGTTTTTTGGGGAGCATTTTGGGACAAAATACAAAATTCCTTATGTTTTTTATTTTTAAATTTTTTTAACACGCACCGTGCAAATAACTACATCCCGAAATTACTCACATCGATACGTTTAACAGCGAATCCTTTTTTTAAAATTTTTTTTATGTTTTACTGCTTTTACAAAAATAAAAACACTTTATTAAAAAAGGAAAACACTTTTTGCATCGCCTAGTCTGAGGCCAAAATTTTTTTTTATTTTTCCCTGTTAGGGGAGCTGTGGGGGCTTTTTTTTTTTTGCGGGAAGTTTTGACGTTTTTTTTGGGATAATTTTTGGGACAAAAATTTTTAATCGTTTTAAATTTTTTTTTTTTGGAAGGCAGGGGAAAAAAAATACTGCAATCCATATTTTTTTATTTTTTTTTAACACCCGCTCACTGTCCCTTAACCATACCAGTTACTTTACTCCGGGGCCCGATACATTTGGCGAACCCTATTTATTTATTTTTTTAAAATTTTTGAAAGCACTTTAAAAAAAAAAAAAATTTTTTTAATTGTTTTTAAATAATTTTTAAAGCATCGCTGTTTTCCCTGACCCATAACTTTTTTTATTTTTCCATAACAGAGACTTTATGGCCCTTTTTTTTTTGGGGATAAATTTTTTAATTTGGGTAAAAATTTTGGGCGTCATAAAATTTTTGATCGTTTTTTATTCAATTTTGGCTGCAAGATGTACAAAAACGAAATTCTGTACTTTTTTTTTGTTTTTTGTTTTTTATGGCGTTCCCGAAAGGGGTTTAAATTTTTTAACATGAAAATTTTTCCCGGGGGGTTTCCTTTAAACGCACCCCGGCCGATACCAAATTGGAAACTTTATTTTTTTTGATCTTTTTTGGGGGCGATTGGCTTTTTGAAAAGGGGGAAAAGGGGTTTGTACTATTTTTTTTTTTTTTGGTTTGGTTTTTTATTTTTTTTTCATTTTTTGATATTTTTTTTACTTTTTTCCTTTTTTTTTTATTATCTTCTAAAGCCAATAAATCAATTGCTTTTTAAAGCAAACCATGCCCATAAATACTGTGTCCCGGGTTCCCATGACAACGCCTGTCACCATCCCAAAAACATTGGGGGCATGGGGACATCACAGATGCCCCGGGGAATTTCCCTTCATTTCCCGACATCAAGGGGAGACCCGGTGCCCCCAAAAAACTACAGTCCCGGCAGCTGACGGGGGAGCAGGCAAAGCTCACCCCCTCCCCTGGGGTTTTTATTATCGCACCCAAAGACGGGCTCCCGTAATGAAGGGGTAATAAACCCGGGGCCGGGACCCACCCGGGCCGGGGCGGGGGTTTCCCGGCATCGGCCAGCGGTAATTTACCCTGGTCCCATGTTCACTTTCGCGTGGCTCCCCCCAAAAGCCCGCCGATCCCAGGGGGCAAATTGATACTCCAAATTTGGGGAAAATTTCACTTCCCCCTGGGGCGTACCCAAAACCCCCTATTGGGGAAAGGGGGTTAATTCAGCCCCAAAGAAAGGCCGCACTAAAAAACTGTTTGCGAAAACGAACTTTCCCAAAAACCCCCCACAAACCCCAGCTCTTCCAGACACCGAGCCTCCATAAATGGGAAATTTAAAGGGGTAAACTATAAATTTTATTTTCATTTTTGGGACTTTTCCAGACATTTGACACTGTGCCCTATCATTTCTTTTGGGTTTTTCCTTGGAAAACTGAGCATTTTGGTAACAATCTCATAAACTTTCAATAATTTTTCATACTCCCCGTTTTTTTTTTCCAAGAAACCAACAAACCAAACAAAAACCCAAAAGGGGCGGGGGTAACTAAAAACTGGGGGCCTGGCTGCAAACTTCATTTGGGGGCCCCTCAAATACCCTCAACACCGTCGTTGACCAATACTTTTCAAGGGACGGGTTCCCGATTTGAGGTAGGGTTTGTTTCCCGGTTTTACCCGCGGCTAAAAATTATTTGAAACTTAAACGATTGTCCAATAAAGAAAATTTAATTTCAAAGGGTCAAAGAAAAATATTATACACCCGAAAGTCGACCCTCCCCCCCCCCCCCCAAAAAAAAAAATATAAAAAAAAAATGAAAAAAAATCCCAATTTGGGGCCCCTTTTGGGTTTTTTTGGGTTTTTTTGTTTTTGGAGTTCACATTTAAACGGTTTAATTACTTATCTGTATTTTGGGGTCAATGTCCCATAACTTTTTGGCCCAAATTTTATCAGCGCATGTCACCACTAAAATGCCCAAAAACCACCATAATGTTACTGCCCAAAAACAAGTTTTCAATCCCAAAATTTCCCAAATTTCAACACTGTAAAAAGGGCCCAAAGAATCCCCACATATCCTACCATTTTAGTGACTAATACCACTAAATTTTAAACTGAGCAAATCAGAAATACCAAAAACCAATAATCCCAAATAAAAAACAATATAAAAAGGAAAAAAAATAACCCCCCACAATATCACTCCCCCTAAGGGGGACAAATACCATAAAAATTTTACTGCCCCCAAACCAGTATAGCAAGCCAATTTTCCCAATAGCAACAATTTAAAAGGGACCAAAGAATCCCCCCAAAATATCACTACCAGATAGTGACTAATCCCACATACGGGTTACGGGAGCAAATCATTTTTCCCCAAGGGCCCAAATTTTACCAATAACAACAAATACAAGGCCCGAAATAATCCGGGCAACATATCACTCCCATAAAATGACTAATCCCACATATTTTACTGAGAAAAATCAGTATACCAAGACCAATAATACCAATAACAAGAATATAAAAGGATGAAATAATACCCCAAATATCACTACCCTATAGTGACTAATACCATGATACCGTTACTTATCAAATCAGTATACTAAGAAAAATAATACCAATAACAAAAAAATTGCAAGAAACCTAATAATCCCGGGTTACAGGATCAACACCCCAAACATATCACCACCAAAAAAAAAGGGTTTTGTAATTTGTAAAAAAAAATTGCCCCAAAGCCTTCCACAAAAGCACCCGGTAGGGAAAAAAGGCACCCCCTTTTCAACTCCTCAAGCTAGAACTTCAAGCATATACTAGCAGCTTTAGACTTTCAGTGCATGCTGGGAGATGTAGTTTTTAGAACTCTAACTTCTTAGGAAAATCCCGGGGGTAGTATTTTCCCAAACCCAATTTTTTGGATCCCCATTTTTTTAAAATTATGTGAGGGGGAGATGGAATTTCCTACCCAAACCCAACGGGGAAACCCCTTTGAATATTGGGCCCATCCCCAAAAAAACATGTATTGGGGGGAAATTGCGGGTCGTTCCTTTTTTTTTAAACCCTTTTGGGAGATCTTGGTTCAACTGTGTATAGTGCCATCAGCCATAACTCCCAAGTGTCCCTCTTTCGGAGGAACAGTCCCTCGGGTCCCCTTCCCTCTTTAAACGTTCGTTTTTCACATAAAAATTGATTTGCATTAATAAACGAAACTATATTTGCTCCACAATAAAAATGTTTTGGCTCCTAATTTTATATGAGACTGCAAATTAAATAATATTTCATCTTTTTGTAAATATGAAAGACCTTAAAAATATTATATTTCAATTATATTTGTAAAAAAATTTGAAATAAAAATGTATTAAAGTTTTTAAATTTACACTTTTAAAAATTTGGGGGAACCTTTTTTTTCTAATTCAAACACTTTTTTTTAAACAATTGAGCATGAAAGTACAGAGTAAATTATGGGCAGAAAATTTAAAAAA
>JAODAL010078769.1:0-12802 GCA_025379985.1 Phyllomedusa bahiana | reverse complement strand
TGAAATGGACCTGTTTTTTGGGCTAATACCGGCGCATTGTAGTGCCAATATGACAAGTCAGCCTCAGGCAGACCACCTATAACCTGGTCTGGCTGTTCTAACTGTTCTGCGCCCAGATTTGGCATGCAAGAATCATAAATATGTCTAAATCTATGAATGTGGTGCAACCCTCCCAGAAAGCTCCATATCTTTGGTGCATTAAAAAATGTTGCAACGGCGCTTATTGTGCCAAAGTTTGGAATGCAACTGTTCATACATCTATAGAACAGGTCTACTGAAGTTTTTTGACGCTATATAACTGGCACAGCCCCATTCTTACATGTCGCCCTATGTCTCCCCTAACACCAAGGGCGACAAGTATGAACCTGGTGCCAACTCACCAGTTCTACCTCTGTTTTTAATAGTATACGATCTGACAGTATGTATGAAAGTGTCTCACAGCACTTTATGAATGTGTCCCGTTCTATGCCAAATGTAGTCTTAGCCATCCCTCTTTGAAACTATGGACTTGTATGACAGTTTCATTGTCACATTTAAAAGTGTCCTGTCTGGCATCCAATGCGCCAAGTTTTGGCATACAATGGTTTATACATCTATAGAACAGGGCTATGGCAGTTTGTTTGGTTTAAAGCCTGGCAAAGAAATGGTGCAGCCCAGTTCAAACATGTTGCCACAAATGTTCCCTTTTGTAGTAGTCCCAATAAAACAGATAAGCTAATGAGTAAGAGAGGTGAAATATGGAAGTGGTTAGACTGGCCAATTATAGAGCCCACACCAAGACATGTATGAAAGGATTTTTTGCCCTTTTCTGGCGTAAAATGCACCAAAGTGAGCAGTGTACAATGTTTGGGTCATCAAATGACCATGTTTGTCGAACATGTGGGGTGCTTTATGGAGGCATGTCACAACATTCAAACTATTCGACACATATATGAATACGAGTCAGCAAAACTAGGTGCATTACTGCTCTAACAGGCAGACCTATTTCAATGTGGTCTGCCAGGGACAGAGTAGTCGAAGTGGAGCTAGATTTGCTGTTAGGGAAAAAAAACTATCAAACTCTATAAATTCAAATTATATAAATGAAAAAAAGGTATCATATGCAATTAATATAAAAATATATAGTATCCCAAAATATTAAAATATCTCCCATTAAATATATCTAAAATTCATAGAATCTAAAATTAATTTTAAATTAAATAACCCACTGACCTACTATATATTTTTCTGAATTATGTTAAAAATGAAATGTTGTTCTGGTTTTTATTTTTGAATACATTAAATGAAAGAAAATGTTATCAGATATTGATCAGTGTGGAAATTTATTTTTGCTGTTCTCACCCTTCATTTACATAGGCTAGACCCAGCGACCACGATCTTGCGGGGGCCCGTGGGGTCCCCCAAAGCCGATCAGTACCATATTTCTTTTCCTGAATGTATTCAAATATTTTTTCTTTTGTTTCTAACCTATCTATAGCCTAGAAACATGTTTGGCGCATTAGTAATGAGCCAAAGTTCCAAAGATTCAGGCGCATTACACACTGAAAAAATAGATTAAAAAATCACTTCCAACCTATTTGCATACATTTTCCCCCCAAATGTTAGTAAACTGTGACTAAATTTATTTAAAACCTTTTTCCGAATTGTGTATGCTAGCCCTACCCGGGAAGGATTCCCGAAATGGACGTATGCATACGTCCTGGCGATGCGGGGCTTGCGGGCAGCCTAACACGATCGCGAAGGGAAACCAGCGGAAATAACCGCTGGCTTCATGCCGCATCCCCCCCGGCGGAGTGAGCCCTGGCAGCGGGGGATTAACGTTAAAATTACGCATCTGTCATGGTCGCGATAAAAAGTGCGGCAGGAGGGTGAGTCCCCCTTCCTACAATGGGCCCCAGTAATAGCGTCTGCGCTGTACGGGTCCACTTACCAGACCCCCCGGGGATGCTGTCTGAAGCATCCGGGTAGTTGGTGATGTTAGTTCCCATGGCCTGACACAGCAGTAACGCTGTGCACGGGTTCCCCTATTCAACAGCAATCTAACATTGTTTTTCCCCTTGGGGATTTGGTTACAAATCCCCCGGGGGAAAAAGAAAAAAAATGTAAAAAAGTTAAAAAAAAAAGTAAAAAAAAAGTAAAACACAAACACAAAAAAAAAATTTTAAAACCTTTATACCCCCTTTCCCCCTTTAAAATCCCCAAATCCCCCCAAAAAAGTAAAAAAAAAAGTACCCATTTTTGGTATCGGGTGCGTAACCAACCCCCTATAAATCTGTACTTTTATTGCCCTACGGTGAACGACGTTAAAAAACAAAAAAAAAAAAATTACAGAGTTGCAATTTTTGTACGTCCGGGCGACAAAAAAGGGAATAAAAAGCAATAAAAAAATCTTAAATGCCAAATTGTCCAAATTTTAAAATGTCGTTCATTATCAAAAAAAGGTCCTTTTCGTCCTGATAGGGAAAAATAAAAAGTTATGGCTCTTAAAAGACGAGATGTAAATGTTATTTAACACAATAAAAACTTTTTTTTTTAAAGTTTTTCAAGTAAAAAAAAAAACTATATAAATTGGGTATCCCCAAATGTATCGACCCAGATGAAAAAGCTAACTCGTCATGGATCGCACAGTAGCCTGTTAAAATAAAAATAAAAAAACTATGGTTTGCAATTTTCTTTATCTCCCTTCCAAAAAACAGTTTTAAAACTATCAAAAGTTTGCCCCCAAAAATTGTACCAAAAAAAGTAAAAACTACCCCGAAAAAAAACAAGCCCTTCAAAGCTCCGAAAGAAAAATAAAAAGTTATGTCTCTCAACTTTGGCGATGAAAAAACGTGTTTTCCTTTTAATAAAAGTGTTTTTTTGTGTAAAAAGCAGTAAAACATAAAAAAAAATACAAATTGGGATCGCTTAAAAACCGTATGACCCCTGAGTAATATAGTTTGTCAGTTATACTGCTGGTGATGCTGTAAAAAAAAAAAAAAACATATCAAAAGCTGTTTTTTTTCAAAAAAACCTAATAAAACCCCTTTAAAAAAAAGTGATCAAACGGAAAAGCCCCCATAATGGACTAAAAAAAATTCAAATCATCCCCCAAAAAACAAGCCATAATTTAGCTCCTTATACGAAAACTGAAAAAGTTGGTAAAAAACAAGACAAATAAAAACGCAATTTTTTATAGAACCATTTCTATTGTGTAAAAGTAAAAAAAACTAAAAAACTATATCAATCTAATCATTGAATTTACCGACCCCCAAGTAAATTATCACGTCATTTACCTGTTGGCGAAAAACTGAGAATTTAAGTCCAAAAAACAAGGGGAAAATGCGTTTTTCCCCCTCATTTTCCCTAGCCCAATGCAAAAAAAAAAAAAAGGAAACCTGTGCGCCCAAATGCACAAATACACCCCTAGAGAGATACTTTAGGGGAATGAATCCAAAATGGGGTGACTCGGAAACCAAAAATCTGCGTTTTTCCAAAAACCAAATAACACTCCCTCCCCTTTTACGCCCTGCCATGCCCCAAAAAAGCAGTTTACACCACATGAAGGGGATTGTGAACTTGGGGAAAAAATTTCATAAGAAAATTTTTGGGTTTCTTTTTTACCGGATTCTTTAAAAATGAACATTTTCAGCTAAAATTGGATTGTTGGAAAAAAAAAAGTTTTTTTTTTCATTTTTAGACCCAAGCTAAAAATATTATACTAAATTTCTAAGCCCCTAATGTTAAAAAAAAAAAAGACATTTAAAAAAAAAAAAAATGCCAAATACAGAGATAATGGTAGTGTAGTTTTAAAACTATTTGAGTGGAATAACTAAACTGTTAAATGCAAAATTTTTGAAAATTTGAAATTGATAAATTTTTTACATTTTTCACAAACTTTTAAAATTTTTCCAAATAAACAAGCTTTTTTTGGCCAAAATTTATTTTTATCTTAAAGCATAAAGTGTAGAGAAAACAATTCTGAATCCATGGATAGGTTAAAGTGTAAAAAGATTCTGCTAAAATGACGATGCAAAAATTTTAAAAATGGGGCTCTGTCAGAGGCCAAAATTGGTCCGGCGGTAAGGGGTTAATATATACAATATACTTTAATGTAGTGCACAGGACCAGGGTACGCTTCTTGTTTTACTCTGTAAATGGGTGCCCCGTCTCTAAAAACCTTTTTTGGGGTATGTTCACACGGTTAAAATGGAATATTTCAGTCCCCCCCAATTAGCGCCCGGAGTGCGCAAAATTCGGCTGGGAATACATTAAGTCATTAAAGGTAACACATTCTCAAGAGAAAATAGGGTTAGTCCCTCTCCCTGCTCAGCGAAACGCCCTGGGGGGAGATAATTGACATGTGAATTATAGCGCGATACGACCCTGGGAATGCAAGTCTAGGGCCGGCGAGGTGCCCGGCCCCCATCCCGCCCCGCCCCCCGGCCACACAGCATAATTGCGGGGCGTAATTTAACCGCAAAACACCTGTAACCAGCCCTTAGGGCGACTGTAGTTTTATGGCGCTTAGACGACAATTTTTCTGTATAAAATAGTGTGAATGACCCCTGATTTATAAACCCCTGTTCTACTGAGGTTAAAAATCAGGCACATTCTAGCGCATAAAGTCTTTTGGGTTTAGGTAAACCATTTTTTAAAGTGGTTTACCTGTTCCAGCAGAAATGCATGAAGCCATACTGAATTTATAAATCAAAAGTTATATGGTTCTAGTGTGCCCCCCCTCCCCCGGGCCCCCAAAATTCGGCCATTACAAATCTGGGCGCTCTGTAATGCCTCTTATATTGGCATGCGGGCAAATTAAAACTATAGCGAACAGGGTGCGCTAGATGTCAGGCTAAAAAAACGCCAGACTTCTGGCGCAGCCGCGTTCATACATGTTGTTCTTAGTGCCCACTGGTTACAGCCAAACACAGATGGAAAAAAAATTCATATACATCAAAGCCAACCTTGTTATAATACATGGTTTCAATAACCCACCCATGTGATCATAATTAGGTAAATCAGCCAGATCTCTTCTATCAAATGCAAGGATTTTCTGCCTTAGGGAGCTACAGAATTAAGGGCCTCATGTATGAAAACTGTCTAGGTCTAAAACTCTCTTTGTTGCCCATAGCAACCAATCAGAGCTTCCCTTATTTCTTTTTGTCCCCTGAAAAAAAAAAAAGGGGGCTCTGTTTGGTTGCAGGGCAAGAAAGAAATTGTTAGCCGACAGCTTTTGCATTGGCCCTAAGGTTGCTCAAAATAATAAAATTCTTTCATATTCATCTTTGGTATGCCTAGTATGGTAAATGTATGCTCTGAAACTTGGTGGTCATAATTTCTGGCTAGGAGAATCCTATCCGGAGTTATGATAAAAGGTCTGTTCTTTATTTTGTCCCAAGTTATTGTTGTACATGTTTTTGCAGAATTTTATGAATGTCTTGTGCTATTTTTAAAAATTTTTAAAAAAGCATGTGGGGAAATGTTGATTTTTGGCACCCAGGCCCCATTTTTTTTTGCTAAAATAGTAGGTCGTTTGCGCCGAATTAGAACCCGTTTACTGCAAAATTTAAATAGGCGCATTCTAGTGCAAAAAAAAACAATTTAGGCTCAGGTAAACCACTTGTAGCGCGGCACACCTCCCGCACGCCCCCAATCTCAGGCACATTAGAAAGTGCCACGGACGCTCTGTAATGGAGTGCGTCTTTTTAAAAAAATATAGCGAACAGGGCTGCCTATTTTTTGGTGAATACACGTCAGATTCGGAACAGCCCGTTAAAACATTCGCCCTGTATCTTTTCACATTAACACCTACAATGATCATTGTTTTGCATTAAAGCCTAAAATGGTAATTTTTTTTGCCTCGTTGCCCCAAAGAACCTTAACCCCTTTAAAACAAAAAAAAAAAATAATTTTACTCTTATTTTTTTTTCCCCCTTGCCTTTCCAAAAACCTAACTTTTTTTTTTTTCCCCCTACTAGATAGAGGACTTTTTTTTTGTGGGGCAGTGTATTTCCAGTGGTGTCATTCTTAAAATAGAGAAATTTACTGGGGAACGGCAAAAAAAAAATTTTAAATGGGGGAAAATGTGAAAAAAAATTTTCTTGCGCCAAAAGTTTGCGGGGTTTTGTTTAAATTCAATCTTGGTAAAAATGATGTGTTATCTGTTTCTAATGTTGATACCATTGGCAATACCAAACAGTAGGGTTCCCTTAGTTTTGGGGGTGTAAAAAAAATTCCAAACATTTTTTTATATTTGAAATTTGCGCGTGGGGCCATTTTGTGCGCCCAAAAAACTTTTTTTTACTAAACCTACGGATGTCAGTGAAGGTATTTTTTGCGGGCTTAATGTACTTTTTATTGCTAGCCGTTTTTGGGAATGCGAATTTTTGATACTTTTATTAATTTTTTTAGGGCCCTAAATGACCAATAACCCCAATTTTGGCGTTTGGTTTTTTTTCTTTACGGGTTCACGAAGGAAAAATATGTTATATTTTTATAGATTGGACTTTTTTGGACACGGCGTACCCAAATATGTGTAACTTTTTTTTATTTTTATTGTTTTTATTTGTAAAATTGTGAAAGGGGGGTGATTTAAACTTTTAATACTTTTTTTTTTACACTTTAAAACTTTATTTATTTATTTTTTTACTGTAACATTGAGTCCCCCTATGGTGCTTGACCACTAGGGGGCGCGATCGTTAATACAGCCTAATGCATTGCATAGACAATGCATTAGGCTGTACCAAGATGGCGTTTTCCCCACTTCCTTTTTTCGGGCCGGAAGTGGGGCAAATGGGAACATGGCCTTCACAAGGCTCTGCGCTGCCATGTTAGCCCATTGGGACTCGGCGATCTTATCGCTGATGTCCCAATCAGGCTGAAACACGGTGCGCAGCACTGCTTTTCATTCATTTAGACGCCGCGGCCATCTTTGCCTTCTAAAAGGTTAAACAGCGTGGGGGGGGGGGGGGGGGCCCCGAACACCCGGCGGCTGTTACACATCCCCTTACCACCACCATGACATACCCATATGTCAGGGTGGTTGAAAGGGTTAATATCTCATCTCTGTGGAGTATAAGTCTATGTCTGAACAGCAGAGGTTTCCTGTCGGATTTTCGGCAGTTTTAGTATTTTTAAACCATTGAAAATCCGAAAGGAAAAATGTCCACATAGACTTTACTAGAAAAATGACCCGTAGTCTACACAAGTTGTTTTTTTCTGCTCGTTTTTGGTCGCCGGCGGTTGTAAAATTCGATGGAGTCCAGAGGACAATTTACTGTTGAAGTCTATGTAATCCGCCGGATGGTTTTTGGACAGTTTTTCAGCGTTTTTTGGCACAGCTTTTGGACTGTTCTGCTGAAAAACTGCCCAGGTGTTTATATAAGGTATATGAATTTTGCATACATTAAAAACTGCCCAAAAATGTCCAAAGAAACAGACCAAAAACCACGGTAAAACCTGAACAAATAACTAAAACACTCAGGTTTTGTTTTTTGATGTGTTTTTTATCCTATGCTGTGTGGTTGCTTGTTCACGTTTTTTTACTTCTAGAGTACAGTATTAGTGTTCCTGGGTGTGTATGTAAGCCAAGTACCGAGGTAGGCTTCCCGAAATACAGCAAAGTCACGAACGAGGAAAACGACCAGTTCAACCAAAAGTATTGTTTACTGAACTTGCCGGAAAAGTATGTTCAAGAAATTCCCCAAAACACACATGTACAGAGTTGTGACTAAGACCCCTGTGCTACACAGCGTGCCGCCGGGAGTGTATCCTCTGGATGGACAATGTGTTTACCTACTCCTTTACCTTTTAATACCTTACAAGACAGGAACAATTGTGTGTGGTGGAGTTCAAAGACGCGCTTGCATTGTAGCACAGCAGCTTACAACCTATCTAGCTCTACCTGCTGTTCACAGAAGATACATATATAACATATGGATTATTACATGCGAAATGGTTGCAATAGTAACAGTATTAAGACAAGCCCTCTCCAATGCTCTGAATCAGGAACTGTACTAGAAACAACACTTTATGGCCTGACACCAAATCTGCCCTAACTAGGCTAACTAAAGGCCTGCAAATAGTTCTGGATAAGTTGGCGTACATGCGTTCAACCCGGGTCTACCTTGAGGTGGCTAGCAGTTACTGCTCTGAGTTGAGGGTCCCTTCTGATGGAGTCGATATCCAAAATATAGTCGCTCCACTCTGTCCCTGGATCCCGCAGAGTGTCCCTTTCCTCGCCAACAGAATCAATGCAGCCAGCCAAACTCTTCTCTCTCTCAGGAGTTGATCACAGTTCATGGACTCACGGAATCAGGAGAGCAGAGCTGATCCACGCCCAGCATATGTCCTCTTCCTGATCTCTCTGTTCCTCACTCTTTCTGTCTAAAATGGCTGCTACCTCGTGTCTCACTGACATGTCTTAGTCTCTATTTTGCATAAATTAAATTCTGAAAAGAGTAGCATCTTGTGGCTGAACAGCAGCATGCAATAGGATAATTTACAATCATAAATTACACATAGGATTTTGATGGGTATACGCAATGGGCTGTTCCACTATCCCACATGTAGACTGTTTTGGGTATGTGCTGTGCTTAATTTGTAGACTGAATGAGGGGCGAATGGGAGATTCGTACCCTTATGTTCGCACCCACACCACAGAGCAAAGAGGGCCTGTGTGTCCATAACTGACATGGGTGGACTAGAGGGATCTCATCTCCTTTGTGCATTACCCTGACAAAGTGATGCCAGCAGAAGTATAGCACCCCCGTGTGACTAATTTCAATACAATTATTGTTATGTATTTTAAAGTGTCATTAATTCCAGCACACTGTATGTATATGAATTACTAGAATATGTCACAGCTCACGTGCGACATATGGTGAATCCAATAGGTCATATGTGCAACTTGGCATATAGCTATTCCATAGAGCAGTGTCTAAAAAGCCCCTGGTTTTTATTCTTTAACCCCCATACAGGATCTGGTTTATGCTGCAAGAAACTCTCAAGTTGCTACCTTCAGTAGTCAACATATGACATCCAAAATACAGAACAGATGGGGCAGACTAAAGGTTTAGGAAGGTGGAATACTTTGAAGATGATGCTTAGTCAGGGCATGCATTAGACATGTAGTGTAATCAGAGGAATAGCCGAGATTAAAACCAGTAGTTACAAAACAGAAATATGTACCAGCAGCACCAAGGAAACACCCAGGAGGCAAAGCTAAAAACAGAGTGTTCCTTTAAATAGCCACCATTAGAGGAAAACATATTAGCAGTGCACACTGGCCCTTTAAATCCACAAGGGCCAGTGCACTTGCACTCTACTAGACAGTAGCCCAATAAAGCAATCAGAACTGCTGAAACAGAAGCCATGTGAGACAACAAATAGCTTGGAACCCAACAGACACCAAGTAAGCAACAGACTGGTACAAGATATATAACACCCTCACTTTAAGAAAAGGTATTAATTTATAATTCAGTCTTTTAACAGGTATCCTCATAAAAAAACAACTGTAAGGCATTACAACCAATCCATTCTATATTATATTTTAAAGTTAAAATTTATCAAAGTGACATATTTAACCTGCTACTAGGTGTATCTGCCACCTATTGAGGGGCTTGAATTTTAGAGTAAAAAGAGATAGGAGTCATGCAGATTATGGAGACATGAATATGTAGTCTGTACATTTGTACTTAGAGACCCTACAGTCTTCCATATCATCAGCCATATGGTTCCTCCATATGGTTTTGTATTATGGAGACATTCTCTCCAAGAAACCATGCCACATGGGGAAAATGTCTTGAAAATTACTATGTAAACTGATATACATTTATACATGGGCCAAGCTTGAGACAAACATAGCTATAATATTGGTCCATAGATTTCTGCTCTTTTATGGCTCTGAGCAATTTGAGACAGAGCTGCAATAAAGCTGTGAACTCAAACTCTTAGTCTAGTACAGAATATAAGGTAAATTCACTTCATAGCCAAGAAACTACAAGAAGGAACAAGATAATACTGCACAGTGTGCACTCATTCTACAATACCGAAAAGAAATTCTTCATTGTATAATACTGCACAGTGCACAATAAGTTTATCATATTGCATAGGTAACCACGCTTTTACAGGTGGTATAGGAGAATTTTATATATCATATAATACTGTATATATATATATATTATATATAGTAATATTATATATATATATAATATACAATTACGTAACCACGCTTTTACAGGTGGTATAGGAGAATCTATATATATATATATATATATAATATATATATATATTATTATATATATATATATATATAACATATATATATACATATATACACAATATATATATCTATACACAATATATATATGTATATATATATATATATTACATATATATAATATATACACAATATATATATAATATATATAGATAGATAGATAGATAGATAGATAGATAGATGATAGATAGATAGATAGATAGATAATAGATAGATATCTCTGTATATATACCCACCTGTAAAAGCGTGGTCACCTATATTTATTTACACAGGGTGAGTTAAAAGTTGAAAGCTGCCATTTTGGATCAAGGGCAACTTTTTCCAATGGAAATGTGATCTTGGAGTATATAAAAAAAAACTCAGAAATCAATTGCAGCAATCAGATTTACAATATATCTTGTAGGTCAAAAGTTATTAACACAGAAAGTTACAACAACAACAACAGCTATTTGACGTGTTTAACCTTTTAACACCTCCAAAGTAAAAAAAAAAAAACTTTTTTTTCTCCTCCCCGTCTTCCAAAACCCATAACTTTTTTTATTTTTCTAGCTACATAGACAAATGAGGGCTTTTATTTTGCGGCACAAGATTTATTTTCTAATTGTGTTATTCATATTGCCATAGAATATACTGGGAAAGTGTAAGAATATTCTAATTGGGGCAAAATGTGAAAAAAAATTACTTGCGCATTTTTTGCGGGTGTTTGGCTTTTACTGCATTCAAACTTCAGTAAAAATGATGTGTTATCTGCATTCTACAGGTTGATACGAATCCGACAATACCAAACATGTACGCTTTTCGTTATGTTTTGGTACCGTAAAAAATCCAAACATTTGCTATTTTTCCGGCGGCGACATTTTTCCGGCGGCGACATTTTCTGTGACCAATAACTTATTTGTACTAATACCTACAGACTTGAGTGAGTGTGCTTTTTTGCAGGCTGAAGTGTACTTTTTATTATTGCCAGTTTTGAATACATGGAACTTTTTAAATTAAATTTATTGTAATTTTTAGGGGACATGAAATGACCAAAAAAAATGCAATTTGGACGTTTGGATTTTTTTTTCTTCTACGGTGTTCAGCGTATGGGATAATTGATGTTATATTTTCATAAACCGGACTTTTTGGGACGCTTTATTATCAAATATGTGTAACTTTTTTATTATTGTATTTTTTTATTTGTAAAATGGCAAAAGGGGGATTTGAATTTTTTTAATTTTTTTTGCACTTTAAAACATTTTTTTTTTTTTTTTTTTTACTTTAACTTTGAGTCCCCATAGGGTGCTTCACCACTAGGGGGTACGATCATTTATAACCCTAAGCACTGTATCACAATCATTAGGGTGTACAAGTTTGCGTTTTATACTTCCTGCAGGAAGTATTGAAAACAGAAAACATGGCGGGGATAAACCCTTTCAAAAGGGCCCTTCCCACTGCTTTTCACGATCGGGACCCCGAAAAAAGTGAGGAATGGGGCAAGCATCTTTCCCATGGGCGTCAAAAGGGGGTTAAACAGCGCGGGGATGGCACCAGCCCCATCCCACTTTGCAACCCCCAAAAGTGTTTGCTCAATTGATTAACCCCCAGTGGCTGTGTAGCAGGATTGCAGCGCTACAGAGCATTACACAGCTCCTTAACGCCACCAAGATGTCTGCATACGTCCAGGTGGGCTAAGGTGTTCATGTGCTGTCCTTGGTGCTAAACACAGAGCTGAATGTGCTGAATCCGATCCAATCAATGAAACTGCATGAGAACATTCTTTATTGATAAGTTTAGAACCACAATTCTGTGGTCTTCTTTGATATGCTATATGACAGCCTTCCCATTGGAATAAGTTACCCTTGATCCAAAATGGCGGCTTCTAAGATAGAAGCCATGTTCCGGACATAGCCTAAAAAATAGGCCCCCTCACCTTATTACAATATGTCTTTTACCTTTTTGTTTCTGAAATAAAAGGGGCCCGGGGAAACTTGACCCCCCTCTATATACACACACACACACCCACACAGCCACATTATTATGAGAACCACAGTGCAACAAAGACAGCAGCTGGACAGTCTGGGTATAACTCAGTAAGGTCCGGGAGGGGTTTTTACAAATATATGGGGCCATGCTACGTGTGGGGGTTGAGGTGATGCCACAGATGCTCAATTGGGTCCAAGTCTGGGGAATTGGAACGCGAGCCAGTACTTGGAAGCCTTGGCCGTGCTGTTCTAACCAATGTCGGGCATTTTTAGCCAATGTCTTGCTGGAAAAATCCCATCCTCCCCAGAAAAGACAATTACCATTAAAGGGTGCACGTGATCTGCAAGGTGGATTACTGAAATCAGTTAAGAGTCTTCCAATGGGGTGATGGTCAAGAGTGCCACAAAAACATTCCCCAGACCACTACTCTGCCATCACCAGCTTGTGTTATTCTAGCGATGAATGCAATGTGTTCGTTCTGTGATGTTTCTTTTCTAAGGGCTTGTTCCCACAGCGATTTCACTCCATGTTAACTACACTTTTTAGATCCGTCTCTGGGACCCCAAAAAGGACCCC
>JAODAL010078768.1:0-12803 GCA_025379985.1 Phyllomedusa bahiana | reverse complement strand
AAAAAATAAAAAAAAAAAATTTTTTTTTTAAAAAAAAAAAAAAAAAAAAAAAAAAGTAAATAAAAAAATTTAAAAAAAAAAAAAAAAAAAAAAAAAAAATAAAAAAAAAAAAAAAATGGGGGAAATTAATAAAACCAAACAGTGTCCACCCCCAGGGCCCCGTTAAGGTATAATACAACATGCCCCAAGCCCGGGGCCTCGTATAAGGTATAATACCAGGGGACTGCAGCCGGGCCCAGTTAAGGTATAAACACAGGGGGATGCGCCAGGGCCCCCGTATAAGGTATAATACACAGTGACTGCGCCAGGGCCCCAGTTAAGGTTTATTAAAACACATGGACTGCAGCCGGGGGGCCTCAGTTTTAAGGTATAATACACCGGGGTTCCACAGCCCGGGCCCGTATGGGGTAAAAATACACGTGACTGCACCCCAGGGCCTCAGTATAAGGTAAAAATACACGGACTGCCCCAGGGCCTCAGTATGGTAAAATACACCTTTCCCACAGCCGGGCCTCAGTAAAAGGGTTAAAAAACCACAGGGGGACCAACCGGGCCTCAGTATAAGGTAAAATACAAACGGGACCACCCCCGGGCCTCAGTATAAGGTTTAATACACAGTGACCACGCGGGGGCCTCAGTTAAGGTATAATAAAACAGTTCACAGCCCCGAGCCTATAAAGGTATAATAACAGGCCAACCCCCTGGGCCTCAGTTTAAGGTAAATCAACAGTGTCCACAGCCCGGGCCCTCAGTTAAGGTATAAACCACAGGGGGCCACGCCCGGGCCCCAGTAAAAAGGTTAATACCCAGGACCCAAGCCAGGCCCGTATAAGGGTTTGAATAGACCGTGACCACAGCCCGGGCCTCTATATAAGGCATACTTGCCAACTCTCCCGTTTTTGGCGGGGGGGTCTCGCTATTTGGGGTCCCCCCCCCCCTGCCCTCCCGGGAGAGCTGGCATTCCTCCCGCCGCCAGTAGGCGACGGGGGCTCTTTAAATGACAGCGGCGCCAGAGTAGCGCTGGTGCGCTACTCTAGCGCCGCCGGTCCGTTCCCACAGGCGGGTGAAGCAGCCACAGCATCCGCTCACCCGCCCGGAGTCTCGCTGTGCAGGGAGGAGGCAGGAGGGATCGTTCCCCTCCTCCCTCCTCCCCCTGTATGTACGGCGCCGTTGTGGCGCTGTACATACAGGTCAGCGGCGCAGGGGAAGTGACGCACGGCTGCACTCACTCCCCTGCATCGCTGAGGAGATCGGCCGGAGCTGCAGGAGCCTGGCAAGGTGAGTGACTTTTATTATTTTATTTTTATTAGCTATAAGGTGGCTCTACCTGGCTACAATGGGAGCAACTACCTAACAACAAAGGGGGCACTACGGGACTACAAAGGGGGCATCAACCGGGCAACAGAGGGGGCACAACCGGAGAACAAAGGGGGGGATTTTCCTGACTACAATTTGGGGGGAACTACCTGACAACAAAGGGAGCAGTACCTGGTAACAGAGGGGGCACTACCTGGCTACAATGGGGGCAACTACCTGACAACAAAGGGGCCACTACCTGGCAAATGGGGGGACTACCTGGCTACATGGGGGCAACTACCTGAAACCAAAGGGGGGGACTAGGCAACAGAGGGGGCATTACCCGGCAACAGAGGGGGCATTTACCTGATACAAAGGGGGCATCTACCTGGTATCAATGGGGGGGGACTACCCTGGCTAACAATGGGGGCACTTTCCTGGCAAACAGAGGGGGCAACTACTGGCTAACAATGGGGGCATACCTGCAACAGGGGGGCACTACCTGGCTAAAAAAGGGGGGCATCTACGTGGCAACAGAGGGGGCACTACCTGGCTAACAATGGGGGGACTACCTGGCAAAAGAGGGGGCATTACCTGACTACAAAGGGGGCATTTACCCGGCTATCAATTGGGGGCACTACCTGGCTAACAATGGGGGCACTACCTGGCAACAGAGGGGGCACTACCTGGCTAACAATGGGGGCAAATACCTGGCAACAGAGGGGGCAAATACCTGGCTAAAAAATGGGGGGGATCTACGTGGCAACAGAGGGGGCAAAACCGGGCTAACAATGGGGGCACTACCTGGCTAACAATAGGGGCAATCTACGTGGCAAAAGAGGGGGCATTACCTGGCTAACAATGGTGGCACTACCTGGCTAAAAAAATGGGGGCATCTTACGTGGCAAAGAGGGGGCACTACGGCTAACCATGGGGGCAACTACCTGGCTAACAATGGGGGCTGGGGCTAACAATGGGGGATCTCCTGGCTAACAAAGGGGGCATTACTGGCTTTAAATGGGGCAAATACTACCTGGCTAACTAAAGGGGGGCACTACTTTGGTTTAAAGGGGGGGAACTACCTACCCGGGTATAAAGGGGGCAATACCTGGCTTCTAAAGGGGGCAACTACATACCTGGCTTCTAAAGGGGGCAACTACCTCTGGCTACTAAAGGGGCAACTACCTACCTGGGCTACTTTAAAGGGGGCAACTACCTACCTGGTATTTTAAGGGGGCAAAAATAACCTACCTGGCTTAAAGGGGGGGGTACTACCTACTGGCTCTAAAGGGGGCAACTACCTTAACCCGGCTACTAAAGGGGGCACTAACCTTGGCTACTAAAGGGGCACTACCCTGGTTTAAAGGGGGCAACTACCTACCTGGCTTCTAAAAGGGGGCAAAATACCTACTGGCTACTAAAGGGGTACGGCCCAAATAAACACTTACCTGGCTTTAAAGGGGGCAACTACCTACCTGGCTTTAAAGGGGGGCAACTACCCGGCTACTAAAGGGGGGAAACTACCTAAACCCGGCTTCTAAAGGGGTGGCACTAAACCTACCTGGCTTCTAAGGGGGCAAACTAACCCACTGGCTACTAAAGGGGGTAACTACCTACCTGGCTTCTAAAGGGGGCAACTAACTACCTGGCTTCTAAAGGGGGAACTACCTGGCTTCTAAAGGGGGCAAAATCTTTTTTCAATACCTGGCTTCTAAAGGGGCCAACTACCTACCTGGCTTAAAGGGGGCAACTACCTCGGCTCTAAAGGGGAATTAAGGTGAAAGGGGGCCACTACCTGACTACTAAAGGGGGCAACTACCTGGCTAACTAAGGGGGCAACTACCTGACTACAAAGGGGGCAACTACTTGGCTTCTAAAGGGGGCAACTACCTGACTAAAAAGGGGGCAACTCCCTGACTAAAAAGGGGGCAATCCCGGCTAAAAGGGGGATTACCTCCCTGAAAGGGGCACCCCTGGTTATGGGGGAGTACTCCCTGGCTAAAAGGGATCTACCTGGTTTTTTCCCCAAACCCTTAGCAGTTAGGCGGAGTGGGTGTGGCTTTTTGAAGGGGGTTTGTCACACAAAAAAAAGAGGGGGGTGTCCATGAAAATTTTTCTCTTTTCCATTTTAAAAAAAGCCCCCCCTCTGTAAGCAAGGTAGTTCCCCCCCTCTGTAAGCCAGGTAGAGCCCCCCCCTCTGTAACCCAGGTAGTTGCCCCCCTCTGTAACCCAGGTACACCCCCCCCTCTGAAAGGGCCAGGTAAGCCCCCTCTGAAAGCAGGTAGTTGCCCTCTCTGTAAGCCAGGGCAGAGCCCCCCTCTGTAAGCCAGGTAGTTGCCCCCATAGTAAGCAAGGTAGAGCCCCCTCTGTTAAGCCGGTAGATGCCTCCCTCTGTAAGCCAGGTAGTGCCCCCCCTTTGTAACCCAGGTAGGCCCCCCTTTTTAGCCGGGTAGATGCCCCTCTGTAAGCCAGGTAGAGCCCCCCTCTGTAACCCAGGTAGTTGGCCCCCTTGTAAGCCAGGTAGTTCCCCCCTCTGTAAGCCAGGGTAGAGCCCCTCTTAAGCCGGTAGAGCCCCCTTAAAATAAAAATAAAATAATAAAAGTCTCACCTAAACCAGGCTCCTGCAGCCCCCGGGGGTTCTCAGCGAGCGGGAAAGTGAGTGAGCCGGTCACTCCCCCTGCCCCGTGACCTGAGTAAGCGCACACTGGCGCTGTACATACAGTGGAGAAGGGGGGAGGGCGACCCCTCTGATCCTCCCGCACAGCAAGATCGGGGGGTGAAGGGGCGGCGGTGTTCACCCCCCTGTAGGAGGGCCCCCGGCGGCGCCGAGGGCACTAGCGTACTCTGTCGCGGGGGCCCTTTTTAAAAAAAACCCCCGCTGCCTGCTGGCGGCGGGAAAGGAATGAAAACTCTCCCCGGGAGGGTGGGGGGGGCCCCAAAAAATTGGGGGGGAAAACCCCCCCGCCAAAAAAAACGGGAGGTTGGAAATGAAAGGGTTTTTAAAACATGGACTAACCCCGGGGGCCCTCAGTATAAGGTTTTTAATACCCCGGGTGACCCAGCCCGGGCCTCAGAAATAAGGTAAAATACAGGGTTTCCCAAGCCCGGGCCCCCCCGTTTAAGGAAATAATAACACGTGACTGCGGGCCCCGGGGCTCTGTATAAGGTATAATACCCCACAGTGACCGAAAGCCAGGGCCTCGGGAAAAGGGGTAAATAACAGTGCCCAAAAAGCCCGGGCCTCAGTAAAAAGGTATAAAAACCCCACAGTGCCACACCCCGGGGGCCTCGAAAAAGGTTTATAATACACACGTGACCACACCCCGGGGGCCTCAGTTAAGGTTATAATACACAGTACCAAAAAGCCGGGCCACGTATAAGGTTTTTAATAGGGAACAGTGACACACCCCAGGCCTCTTTTAAAAAGGGTATAATTACCAGTGAAAAACCCCCGGCCCTCATTTTAAAAGGGTTTATAATACCCCCAGTGAAACCCCCCCCCCAGCCCAGGCCTGTATAAGGTTTTAATTTACACACAGTGCCCAACACCCCAGGCCTCATTTTAAAAGGGTTTAATACACAAAAGTGACCACAGCCCGGGCCTCAGTAAAAGGTTTAAATACACACGTGCCACGGGCCCCGGGCATCAGTAAAAGGGTTAAATACCACGTGACACAGCCCAGGCCTCAGTAAAAAGGTTTAAAATACACACGGGGACCCCCACCCCGGGGGCCTAAAGTTTTATGTTTAATACAAGTTCCACCCCCCGGGCCTCAGTATAAGGTATAATACACAGTGAACCCCCCCCACCCGGGCCCTTATAAAATTTATTTTAACCCCAGTGACCACGGGCCCGGGCCTCAGTATAAGGTATTAAACACACAGGGGCCCAACAGCCCGGGTTCAGTATAAGGTAAAAATACACACGGGACCGAAAGCCCGGGCCCGTATAAGGTATAATACACGGGTGCCCCCCAACCCCCGGGGCCCTCAGTAAAAGGTTTATAATAACACAGGGGCCCCAAAAAGCCCGGGGCCCAGTAAAAAGGTTAATACACCCCAGTGAAAACAGCCCGGGGCCTCGGGGAAAAGGGAAATAATACACACGGGTGCCACAGCCCGGGGCCTCAGTAAAAAGGTAAAATTTACACACAGTGACCCCACCCCGGGTAAATATAAGGTATAATCCCCACCAGTGACCACAGCCGGGGCCCTAATTTTAAAAGGTATAATACACCAGTGACCACCCCCCGGGCCTCAGTAAAAGGGTTTAAAATACCACGGGGACCGCAGCCGGGCCCTCAGTTTTAAGGTATTAAAAACAGTGACCACCCCCGGGGCCTCTTTTAAAAGGTTTATAATACAAAAGGGGACCCCCACCCCAAAGGCCTCAGTTAAGGTATAATACAAAAACAGTGCCACAGCCCGGGGGCCTCATTTAATAAGGTATTAATACACACAGGGGGACCCCCAGCCCGGGCTTCAGTTTTAAGGTTTAATACACACGGGGGACCGCACCCGGGGGGCCTCAGTATAAGGTTTAATACACTGTGCCCCACGGCCCGGGCCCAGTATAAGGTAAAATTAAAAACCAGGGGACCCCCAGCCCGGGCCTCAGTATAAGGTATAATACCAGTGACCACACCCGGGTTCGTATCAGGTATTTTACAAAATTTGACCACACCCAAAGGCCCCGGTATAAGGTATAATAAAACGGTGTCTGCACCCCCCGGGGCCCCCTTTTTAAAAGGTAAAATTTACACACAGTGCCCACGGGCTCGGGCCTCAGAAAAAAAGTTTTATAAACAGTGACCACAGCCGGGCCTCGGGTATAAGGTTAAAAAAACACAGTGACCCAGCCCCGGGCCCTCAGTAAAAGGGTATAATAAACACAGTGACCACACCCCAGGCCTCATTTAAAAGGGTTTAAAAATACACAGTGACCACACCCCGGGCTCAGTATAAGGGTTTTAGTACCCCAACAGTGTCAAAACCCGGGGCCCTCATTTAAAAGGTATTTTACACACAGTGACCCAGCCGGGTCTATTTAAAAAAGGGTTTAATCCCCAACGGGAAATGCAGCCCCGGGGCCCTCTTTTTAAAATTTTTATAATAAAAATGACCACAGCCCGGGCTCAGTATAAGGTAAATACAACAGGGGCCCCACACCCCGGACCCAGTATAAGGTAAAATACACACTTTTAAAATGCACCCCGGGCCTCATTATAAGGTATAATACCGTGCCCCAACACCCCCGGGCCTCGGGGTATAAGGAAATAATACACAGTGATGCAGAAGGGATCAGTTAAGGTTTTAATAAACAGGGGCCCGCGCCAGGGCCTCAGTTTTAAGGGTAAAATTTTACAAAAAAGTGCCCACGGGCCCGGGCCTCATTATAAGGTAAAATTTACCCCCAGTGCCACAGCCCGGGGGGGGGGGGGGGCCCTCAGTTTAAGGTATTTTACCAAGTGCCCGCACCCCGGGCCTCTTTTTAAAAGGTAAAAAACCAGTGACCACACCCCAGGTCTCATTTATAAGGTATAATACACCAGGGGAACCCACAGCCGGGGCCTCAGTGTAAGGTAAAATTTAACATTTGACCCACACCCCGGGCCTCAGTATAAGGTTTAATAAAACCAGTGCCCAACCCCCCGGAAACCTTCGTAAAAGGTTTAATACACAGGGGTCCAAAGCCGGGGCCCTCAGTAAAGGTAAAATTACACAGTGATCACACCGGGGGCCTCAGAAATAAGGTATAATACACGGGTGCCCAATCGCCCGGGCCTCAGTAAAAGGTATAATAAAACACGTGACCACAGCCGGGCCCTCAGTATAAGGTATAAACAAAAGTAAACCACACCCCAGGCCTCATTTTAAAAAGGTATAATACACACAGTGACCCAGAAACCCCTCAGTATAAGGTAAAATACACCAGTAAACCACAGCCGGGGCCTCAGTAAAAGGTATAAAAAACACAGTGATCACAGCCTGGGCCTCGGGTAAAAAGGTTTTTTAAAACCCCATTTAACCACAGCCCGGGCTCATTTATAAGGTAAAATAAAACCACAGTGACCAAAACCCCCGGCCCCCAGTTTTAAGGTATAATACACAGTGATCACAGCCCGGGCCTCAGTTGGTTTTAATTAAAAACCAGTGCCCACACCCCCGGGCCTAAGTTTTAAGGTAAAATTACAAAACAGTGCCCGCAGCCCCGGGGGCCTTTCAGTATAAGGTAAAATTACAAACGGGGCCCGCGGGGCCCGGGCCTCGGGTTAAAAAGGTATAAAACACAAGTGACCACACCCGGGGCCCTCAGTATAAGGTATAATAAAACAAAGTTTTCCAAAGCCCGGGGCCTCAGTTAAAGGTAAAATTACACAGTGCCACACCCTGGGCCTCAGTAAAAGGTATAATACAAACAGTGTCCACAGCCCCGGGCCTCGTAAAGGTTATAATACACAGGGGCCCACCCCCCGGGGGCTCAGTAAAAAGGTAAAATTACACACAGGGCCCCAAAGCCCGGGGCCTCTTAAAAGGTTTTAAAAAACCCCCCAGGACCACCCCCCGGGGCCTTTCAGTAAAAAGGTTTAATACACAGTGTCCTCGGGGCCCCCCGGGGGGGCCTTCCAGTAAAAGGGTATAATAAACAGTGACCAACCCCGGGCACCTATAATAAGGTAAAATTACACCATTTGACTGCACCCCGGGCCCTCAGTAAAAGGGTTTATAATAAACACAGTGCCGCACCGGGGCCCTCTTTTTAAAAGGTATAATACACAGTGACCACGGGCCCGGGGGCCTCAGTATAAGGTAAAATTACACACGGGAAAATGCAGCCCGGGCCTCAGTATAAGGTATAATACAGAGTGACCACAGCCAGGGTTTTTCCATTTTTAAGGTATAATACAAATTTGCCACAGCCCGGGCCCCCTTTGTTAAGCATAAATGCCCCCCCTTTCCCCCCCCGTTTTTTGGCGGGGGGGCCCGCTTTTTGGGGGTCCCCTCCCCCCCTCCCGGGGGGGGTTTGGCTTTCCCTCCCCCCCGGGGGGGGCCTGCAGGCGGGGGGGGGGCCCTTTAATTACCGCGGGAAAAGAGAGCGGGGTGCCCCTCTCTTGCCCCGGGGCCCGCTCCTACAGGGGGTAAACCCCGGGCCGCAGCGGGCAGTTACCCGCCCGCGGTCTCACTGTGCGGGGGGGGAAGGAGGGATTTTTTCCCTCCCCCCTTTCCTTTCTCCCTGTATGTAGGCCCCGGGGTTTTGTGGCCGCACATACAGTTCAGCGGCGCGGGGGGGAAGTGAAAGCGCGGCTGAGGGGAAATGAGGCCCGGTGCTCTCACTTCCCCCCCGCGTGCTGAGGAGGTCGGGCAGGGAGGGGCCCCGGGCCCCGGGTGCAGGAGCCTTTTTTTAAAGGGAAGGGGTTTTATTATTTTATTTTTATTAGTTTTAGGGGGGTTTTACCCGGCTAAAAGGGGGACTTTTTCCTGGGCAAACAGAGGGGGCACTACCCCGGCTAAAAGAGGGGGGGCAAATTACCCCGGCAAAAATTGGGGGGGATCACCTGGCAACAATGGGGGACTACCTGGCTAACAGATGGGGGAAATACCCGGCAACGTGGGGGGGACTAAACCCGGCAAAAAGTGGGGGCACTACCTGGCAAAAAAGGGGGCCCCTAAACCCGGCAAAAAAGATGGGGGGAATACTGGCTAACCCAAAGGGGGGAATACCTGGAAAAAAATGGGGGCGTTTCCCGGGGCCCCAATGGGGGCACTTTCCTGGCAAACCCCCAAGGGGGCACTACCTGGCTAACAGATGGGGGGCCCCTACCCCGGCTAACAAGGGGGCAAAAAAACCCGGCCAAAAATTTGGGGGGATTTCCTGGTAACGATGGGGGGACTACCTGGCTAAAAAGATGGGGGGGGGGGGCACTACCTGGCTAAAAAGATGGGGGCACTACCCCTGGTAAAAAGTTTGGGGGGAAATACCCCGGAACAATGGGGGCAATTTCCTGGCTAAAAAGATGGGGGCACTACCTGGGTAAAAGATGGGGGCACTACCCGGCAACCCCAAAAAAAAAAAAAAAAAAAGGGGGCATACCTGGCTAACCGATGGGGCATACCGGTTAAAATGGGGAAATATTTTGGGTAACAATGGGGGAACCCACCTGGCTAACAAAGGGGGGAAACTTTCCCGGGGGACAAAATTTTGGGTCTACCCCGGCTACAGAGGGGGGCTTTACTTGGCTACAAGGGGGAAACTACCCGCCCGTAAGGGGGACTACCTTTGGGTTTTGGGGGGGGTACTACCTGGCTATAAGGGCATCTACCTGGTTTCTTTTCCAAAAACCCCTTTTTCAAATTAGGTGGGGTGGGGGGTGGCCCTTTTGAAGGGGCGGTGGGTTTTCCGTCAAGGTGGGGGTGCCCATGCCCAAAATTTTTTTTGGGGCGCCGCCCACTTGGGGTCTCCTGCTTTTTCATTTCAAAAGTTGGAAACTATGGGGGGGTATAAGGTATAATACACACAGTGACCCCCCCCGGGCCCCAGTATAAGGTATAATAACACCCGTGGGCCAAGCCCGGGCCTCAGTTTTTAAGGTATAATAAAACCCAGTGTCCAACCCCCCCCGGGCCCCCGTTTTAAGGTATAAACCAAATGACCCACAGCCCGGGCCTCAGGATAAGGTATAATTCACCGTGAAACCCAGGGCCCGGGCCTCAGTATAAGGTTTTTAAAATTACAAAAGTGACCACAGAAAGGGCCCCGTATTGGTATAATTTTCAAGTGACCACAGCCCGGGCCTCAGTATTAAGGGATAATTTCAACAGTGAACCCCAAATCCGGGCTCAGTATTTTTTAAAAATTCCCCACAGTTTACTGGGGAGCCCGGGCCTCAGTTTTAAGGTATAATTTCCCCTTTACCACAGCCCCGGGGGCCCCAGTATAAAGGGATAATTTAAAACAGTGACCACAGCCAGGCCCCAGTATTTAAAGGGTTTAAAACACAGTGAAACCCCAGCCCGGGCCTAAATTTTAAGGTATTAATACACAGTGACCGCCCGAAGGCCTTTGTATAAGGGATAATACACAGTTTACCACAGCCCCGGCCTCAGTATAAAGGTATAATACACACAGTGACCGCAGTCCCGGGCCCCCAGTATAAGGTATAATTTTTCAGTGACCAAAAAGAACAGGCCTCATTTTAAAGGGATAATAAACCCGTGAAACGCCCCCGGCCTAAATTTAAATTTTTTAATACACAGTGGGCCACAGCCCCGGGGCCCCAGTTTTAAAGGGATAATTTAAAAAGTTTACCCCAAAACAGGGGGCCTTTAGTATAAGGTATAATACCAGTGACCAAGGCCCCGGGGCCCCAGTATAAGGTATAATTCACGTGACCACCCGCCCCGGGCCTCAGTTTTTAAAGGGTTAAAACACAGTGACCACGCCGGGCCCCAGTTAAAAGGGATAATAAAAGTGCCCAAAAGGGGGGTCAGTATAAAGGGATAAACCAGTGGGCCCCAGGCCCCCGGGGGCCCCAGTATAATGGGGATAATTTCACAGTGACCACAGCCCAGGCCTCAGTATAAGGTATAATACACAGTGGGC
This sequence comes from Phyllomedusa bahiana, assembly GCA_025379985.1. Classification (NCBI taxonomy): domain Eukaryota; kingdom Metazoa; phylum Chordata; class Amphibia; order Anura; family Hylidae; genus Phyllomedusa; species Phyllomedusa bahiana. The sequence continues at coordinate 1,906 of JAODAL010078768.1, read as the reverse complement.
CAACCCGCCCCGGCCTCCCGTATAAAGGGATAAACACATTTTCACAGCCCGGGCCTCAAAATTTTAAAGGTTTTAAAACAAGTGACCACAGCCCAGGCCTCAGTTTTGGTATTTAAAACACACCCTTGCTGCAGCCCCGGGCCCCCCAGTATAAAGGGAAAAATTCACAGTGACCAAAAGCCCGGGCCCCCCAGCATTTAAAGGGATTTAAAAACACACGTGACCACAGCCCAGGGCCCCAGTATAAGGGATAATACTCACGGACTGCAGCCCCCGGGGGCGTATAAAGGGATAAAAAAACACAGTGACTGCAGCCCCGGGGGGCAAATTAAGGTTAAATTTCACAGTGACCGCAGCCCGGGCCTCTGTATAAGGGGATAATACAAGTTGACCCCAGGGCCGGGGGTAGTATAAGGGATTAATTTCCCCCAGTGCTGCAGCCGGGCCCCAGTATAAGGTTTAATACGAGTGACCACAGGGCCCCGGGAACCCAGTATAAGGTATAATACACAGTGGAAAAACACCCTGGCCTCAGTTAAAGCATACTTTCCAAATTTTTCCGTTTTTGGGGGGGGGTTCCCCTTTTTTGGGTTCCCCTCCCGGGCCCCCCCGGGGGGGTTGGGATTCCTCCGCCGCCCGCAGGGGCGGGGGGTCCCTTTAAAAAATTTCCCCCGGGGGGAAAAGGGGAGCCCCTGGTTTCGCTACTCTTTCGGCGGGACCGCTCCTACAGGCGGGGTGAAGGGGCCGGGGGAGGGGGGCCCACCCTCAAACCCGGGGGGGGGGGGCCCGGGGGGGGGGGGGGGTTCCCCACTGGTTTGGCCGGGGGAGGGGGGGCTTTGGGGGGATCGGGGGGCCCCCTCCCTCCCTTTTTCCTTTTTTTTCAACCCCTTTGGGGGGGACGGCGCCGGTTTTTGGGGGGGGGCAGGAATCGTTTTCTCCCCCAAGCGGGGGGAAAAAGGGAAAAGAGCGGGCAGGGGGGAAATGACCCCGGGGGGGGGGGGCTGCTTTTCACTTCCCCCTGCGTCGCTGAGGAAAATTTGGGGAGGAGCCGGCCGGGTGCAGGTGCCTTTCGGGAAGGTAAGTGGAAATTTTTTTATTTTATTTTTTTTATTTTAGGGGGCTCTACCTGGCCCAACAGAGGGGGAAACTACCCGGGAACCCGAGGGGGGGCATACCTGGCCCAACAGAGAGGGAAATACCCGGGGAACAATGGGGGTTCAACCTTTGGAAAAAATGGGGGCACTTTCCCGGGGTAACAGAAGGGGGGGACTACCCGGCAAAAAGTGGGGGCAATACCTGGCAACAGGGGGGGAACCTTTCCTGGAACAAAGGGGGCAATAATGGGGTAAAAGATGGGGGCACTAACCCGGGTAAAAAGGTGGGGGAAATTTGGCCAACAATGGGGGGAGTTCCCGGCAAAAAATGGGGGGCAATACCTGGCAAACAAAGGGGGCACAAACCCGGGTAACAGTGGGGGGATACCTGGCTAACAATGGGGGCAAAACCCGGCAAACAAAGGGGGGGACTACCCGGCTAACAGATGGGGGGACTACCCGGCTAAAAGATGGGGGCCCCCTACCCTGGGGTAACAGATGGGGGGCACTACCCGGCTAAAGATGGGGGCCCCTTTCCCGGGAAAAAATGGGGGCAAATAAACCCGGGGGAACAGATGGGGGCACTACCTGGCTAAAAAGATGGGGGCACTACCTGGCTAAAAATGGGGGCATACCCTGGCAACCAATGGGGGCACCCACCTGGCCCAAAAGATGGGGCATACCCGGCTAACAAAAGGGGGCACTACTTGGCTAACAATGGGGGGGCACCTACCCGGTAAAAAAAGGGGGGGCATCTACCTGGCTAAAAAATTTGGCTTACCCCGGTACAGAAAGGGGGCATTACTTGGCTA
>JAODAL010078767.1:0-12803 GCA_025379985.1 Phyllomedusa bahiana | reverse complement strand
AGGGGACCATCCCCCCTGGGTGCGCCGGACCCCATGTTATTCCATTGTCCCGTCACCATTTTCCGACTTGCAGTTGGCGCGGAGAAACCCACACATCGATTTCTTGCTGCAGCCCGGGGAAAAGCGTTCCTCCCTGTGTGACTTTGTTCGCCGAGGAAAGCCAGGTGTAAAAATTGCGGACACCGCTGGCCCTACACATGTGACATGATGGAGCGTACTTGTGGAGGCGGTGGGGTGGAGGAGGAGGAGGCGGAAGGGGCGCAGGAACCGCAGTTTGACAACGGGAGGAGAAAACGGGGTTCCCCCTTCCCCAATTGTTGGTGTCCCTGGGCAAACACATTCAAAACCCAATGGGCCGAAAAAGGACTGTACTGGCCCTGCCATATTACAGCCCAGACTCCGCGCTGCCATGCACCTTGGAAAAAACCGAAAATTCAAGGACGGGCCCACTTTCGTTCAAATATTTATAAAGTGCTGGTACTCCTTTTGGAAAAGAAATTACGGTTTGGGAAACTCTCCTTCGGCTGGGGCACAAGCCATTAGTTCTCTGAATGGTGCAGAGTCCACCTCGGAAAGGGGGGGACTGAAGTACCAACAACGGGAAACGGGAGCACGGTCAGCTCTGCCCCTTAGGAGGTTTTGGACCATATGTTTTCTTTGGGCAATCGCCTCCGAACGACTGCTGGCCCCATGAGTAGCGGGAGCAGGAGCATCGGCCCGGGGAGATATGTCAAAGAGAAACAGCCCCTTCTCAGAGGGGTGGAGCCTTGACTGGCTGCAATGGCAGTTTGCCACGCAGCGCGCTGCTGCGGGGGCGGAGGGCCACCACATCTGAGCCACTTTCTCCCAGGCTCCCGGGATGGTATGCGCAGTGTTGACGCAGGGCCGTGGTCCCAATGTTACTCCCGGCCACGCTTTACTTCTGCCCACGATTTACATATACCCATTTTTGGGCTCCTCTGGTGTTTTTAGCAAAGAACCCCACACCGCCGAGTACTGATTTACCGCCAACGCTCCGACTGAGTGCCCTTTACTGCCGCCGCTCCCCCTCGCTGAGCCCCTGTGCAGCACTTTTTTGGGGCCCTGCAAAGGGGGTTTTTCTACCCCGGGGCCCTTGGCTCCCGACCTCACACTGCTGCTCCCCTGCTGACTCACGGCCACAAAACCCATTGCTGGCTGCGTGCGCCTGACCGCAAGCGACCCCCTTCTCTGACTTAAAAGAACCCCTTGCTTCACCCGCTCCAAGTGGGTGGGCTACATCACTCTATTTGTGTTTCATGTCATGCTGTCCCCATCCCCGGCCCTTTGGTATGCAGAGGCTGACCCCTCACAACATACCTCCCATGCCACTCCCACATTATACTTTGCCGCCTACTGCAAGAAGCGGGGGATATTGGCCCCATTTCTTCGCTCCCAAGTAGCGCTGACTGCATTCCTAAAATTTGGGTTCATCCCGTTTTGGGGCCCCTGAGCCCGCCACATAGTAATCCGGCTGAGGGAACGCAGGGGACAGAGGGGGTTGAGGACAGGTGGGGGCCGCTGACCTGCTCCGGGCCAGCCAACAAGGGGGTTGTGTCTGACGACCCCTCCGACCTTTTGGGCGGGGGTTTTCAGATTTCTCTGGGGGGAAAGGGGATGACCTATAAACCAATAAAGAACCCTTGGGTTGTTTAGTCAGATACGGCCGCTAGATACAGCGGGAGTTGGGCCTACCGAGTGCCCCCTCTGCGACGTCCCCTTGCTGTGGGGGACCTGGGCCTTCTCCAGGAATTTTTGTGCCACGCCACTCGAGGGAAGAGCCTACCACCTCCTACTGACTTACTGTTTGTTCAAAAAATGTACAGACACGTTTGTGAAGATATCTTATATGAAAATCCCCACCCAAAGAACCCCCTGGCTTTTAACCTTTTGGGTTAAATTGCGCCCCCCCAAATGGGCAGAAAAATACCCTTTTAAAATCGTTATTTTTTTTGAAAAAAGCAAAACTGGTTTAAATTTAAACCCTTTGGTAATTGAATTTTTATTGGGGGTAAAAAAAATTCTTTTTGGGCTGAAAAAACTATTTCCCTTTTTTAGCAAAAAAGCAGCCCAAAAAAACCCGTTTTAAATTAGGGGCCCCCGGGAAAATGGAAAAAAATTTTTTTAAAAAACTAACAAAACTTTTTTTCCGGGGAAAAATTTTTTTTAAAGGCCCCCCCGGTTTCCCTTTTTTAGACCCAAAAGAACCCGCTTTTAACCCCCTTTTAAATGCGAAAAGTTCAGAAAAAAATTATTTTTACCCTTTCGGGTTATTTTATCACAGGAAAAAATGTAAATTTCCCGGGAAAAAAAAAAAAAAAGACGTTTTTTTTTAGTCACCACAGAGCGAACAAAATTTTAAATTAACCCCTGGATGTAAATTTTCGCAAAAGAATTTTAGCAGCCAAAAAAGAAGGGTATTTGATTTAAAAAAGCTGTTTCTTTTAAATGAATACAACAGGAACAGGGTTAGATCACCCTTGGATATTCAATGGTCTGTGAGCAATAGCATTAAAATAATATGCAGCTGCACGGACGCCACTGGACTTCAGATCCAATACCCCACAAAATCAGAAATAGAACATAAAGAGAAGCAGTCTCTTCGACACCCCCTAAAAATCGCTGTATAAAAATGAGTTCTTTAGTAAGAGATATCATTAGCAGCCGTGGCAGCACCTTCCCTAATCAGTACATTGAGAACGATAGGAGCTCCCAGCGTCGCGCACGGACTTATATAGTGCGGTGACGTCACAGAATCCGCCGGTCTCTGATTGGCTTCATCTCTGCACATGTCATGTAGGCTATGCCCTTCTTCCTCCCAGAGTTCTTTGCCCCATGTAACGCCATGTGCTCGCAGCCATTTTATCAATCAAAAGCACACTTCGTTCACGTGAAGTACCCCAAAGTTCGACTTCGTTCCGAACCAAAGTTTTCCTGAAATTCTAAACGAATTCCACTTCGTTAGAATCAATTCGCCTATCTCTAGTAATAATACCTATCTCTGTGTTAATGTCGGTGCATAAAGCATTACGTTTCTCACATATAAGTTTGAATAAATCAAGGGAACATTTTTTTATGGTGCATTCCCATACTTCACAGAAAGTAGTATCTTGCTGGAAAATGGATTGAAATGTATCTGCAGGCCTTTGGGTCCAAATTAGCGCAGAGACTCCAGTGTTATAAGAAAAAGGTAAAAATACGGTGTTTATTGGTCGAGGTTACGCGTTACATGCAAAAGCACATTTCATCAGACTTCATGACAAACAACAGGATTGGGCGGGTTTAAATAGCATGTTTTTTTATACTCAAATAAAACTTTATTTACAAACAGGATTGGGTAATGGCGTGTTGCTTTTTTTTTTTTTTTTTTTTTTTTAAGCTCCTTCCTGGACTCCTCCGCCTGGAAGGACAGTGGAACCAGCAGCAAGCACCTTACCGGGTGACACCACCATATCGCCTAACGGAGAGTTGTGCCTCCTTCATCAGCACAACGGCACCAGGTGAGCAGATACAGTTACATTTTCGTACTACCATTGGTGTGCCTCTGTAATACACAAGGTTCCGCTCCCGTATCGGCTTTTCTTTTTCTTGCTACCTTCATACAGATCAAGTAAGATGTTTTGGATTCCTTTTTGAAGTTAGCAAATCACTGTATATATAGGGTTTCCCTGCTAAAAGGTGGTATTCCAACAGACTTGATAATAGAAAAGGAGTTATTCCTTCACAATTAGAAAGGGACAAATTGAGAGGTTAGAAATCAGGTTTTTAAAATAGTGTGTATCGAGGTTAAGTGTTTTATATATATAATAAAAGAAGTTTTAGTGCTTTATAGATTGAGAACTGATAGAGTTTAAGTTTGCCTATGGCAAAATAGTAAATATGGACAGGCATTAATAGCACAGGGGGAATGTACCACACAGGGGGCATGTCCTGACCAGGACTGAACTAAATATCATGCAGCCAATTACAGCAAAGGGGTGTGGCTCAACCCCAGGCTTAAGATTTAGCTCTAGACACAGATTAGCTAATAGCTGCTATACTAAATTATTTAGGTAATATAAACCAATTGCAAAAGTGCTTATTTTTACTTTTCCCATTATTACAGATATGATCTTTGTAGCGAGAAAACCCTTTAACTGTATCCACAAGGCCGGGTCACATTATTATGACCACTTTCTACTTGGCTTGGTGATTATATAAGATGTGCAATAGGCTTTCTGCACACACATCCCTTGTTTCTGTAATTGATAAAAAACGGCTGATTTATCACAGTTGCAAAAAAGGGATAATACTTTGCTTTTTGCCAAGGGTGGCAGTATTTAGGAGACTGAGTGGTTGGCATTCTGTTGTAGTGAAAATGTAATGTGAATGAACAAAAAGCTCCACTTCAAATAAGTGACGTGGAATTGTGTGAAAGGTGAATATTGGGACAGAAAGAGTAAAACAAAATTTAAAAATTAAAATAGAAAGCAGAAGAATATTGGCTACAAATGTCTATACCGTAGTGGAGCAGCTCACCACCAAAATGAACCAGGGGGCTACTAGAAATGCGTCTAAAACAGTTCAGCAAACTGTACGGCATATGGTGCTCTGAAGCAGATGGATGTTAACTGCACCTCTGCTAATGAAGTTGCATTGGCAGAGAAAGCTTTAATTTTCATGGTACTATTGGAATCTGACCTCCATTGTATTGGAAAAGGATTTCCTTCTCTGACTCACATTTTATGCCAGGTGAAAAACTTCAGAGTGCAAACACCCTGCAACCATTGCTGGAAGAACACAAGCTGGTGTGGCAGTGTTGTTGTCTGGGAACTGTATTGCTGGAATTCTCTGGGAAAATTCATCCATGTGGAAAGCACTACCAACCCATCTGGGTATGAATCCGTTCGGGCAGATGTTGATATCTTCTCTGTCCTGGATAGGATCTCCTAGCAAAGCAAGATGTCACACAGCTAGAAATTTCAACCAATGGTTGCCACAGCATAGCCAAGACTTCCAAATACTACCCTTACCTCCTTGTTCCTCAGACTTGAACCCAATTGACCTTCTGTGGGATAACCTTGATTGTCATGTTTGCGGTATGGATCCTCACCCTCCAGCAGTTGAAGAATGCACAGCAGTCAGCATCACTCCAGATACCTATGACAACTTACCAGGAACTTATTGAGTAATTCCTAACCCATCTAGCTGCTGTTCATGCTGCACATGCTAGTTACTCTGGATACTAGCTGGTGTTCATAGTAATATAGCTCAGCTGTGTAAGTTATATACTTTTGTTTTGAACTGAGATCATTAATTCTACGGTGGCAGTGTGAAAGCACAAATCTACATCTGTTCTACTACAATCTCTGTAGCGTGAGGTATTTCTATGGTTTGTACTGTGTTAAATCTATTCCAAATGTCAGCGCCACACTATCAGCTAAGAAAACGTCAAAGGCATATAGGAGTTTTTGAAAAATGCATTACTGCTAAGGATATATGAAAATTTGGGGTTCTTAGTTCACAATTTTGAATAAAAGGATGTATGGGCTGACCCCCCAATTGCGTTGAGGGGAACCCAGCACAGGTAAGTCCTAACACTAAAATGTTACCTCTCTTGGAGCCTGTTCAGACTACAACACCTTAGGGAGTGAAAAGGACAAGCTATTGAAATATCCGTGCACTGATTTAAAACCTATGGAGATGGGCGAGTGCAAAAGCCAATTGAGCAAGCCACTCATTAGTCAATGTTCACACGGCTTTAAAATGGCCGTATTTCGTCCTAATTACGCCTCCGAAGTGCGCCAATTACGGGCCAAAAAAAAAAAAAAAAAATAAATAAAAGAAAACGGCCCCCATTCCATTACGGTAAAATTTCACAGTTCTCATAGAGAACTATGATTACGCCTCCTCTCCTACCCACGGCGAATTCCGCCGGCGGGGAGATAATTCACCTGTCACTTTCTAGCGGAGTATACGCGCCGCCTAGCGTGATAGTCAATGGGCCGGCGGAAGTGCCGTCCCCCGCTGATCTTCTCACCTCCCCCGGCTCCCGCCGCGCCCACTCACACACGGCGTAATTTGCGGGTCCGTAATTACGTCCCGCAATTAAGCCGTGTGAACATAGCCTTATACAGACTAAAAAAACACACAGTTTGGCTATGAACATCCAAAAACATTTTTTTGAAAAAAAAAATAAGTATAGGTGCACACTGGCGAGGCAATAACATAACATCATTCCAAATGTCAGCGCACCTATCAGCTAAGAAAACGTCAAAGGCATAAAGAATTTTTGAAAATGCATTACTGCCTAAGGGATATATGAAAATTTGGGTTCTTAGTTCACAATTTTGATCAAAGTGTTTTAAGCTCACCTCACCAATTGCGTCAAGGGGACCCCAGCACAGGTGAGTCCTAACACTAAAATATAACTCTCTCTTGGAGCCTGTTCAGAACTACAACACCTTTGGAGAGTGAAAAGGACTAGCTACTGAATATCCCTGCACTTATTTAAAACCTATGGAGATGGTGTGCGGAGAGTAGAAAGCCCTCACTCCCAAGGGGGGTTTTTTTTTTGGGGTTGTAGTCTGAACATGCTCCAAGAGAGGTAACATTTTAGTGTTAGACTCACTGTGCTGGGCCCCCTTGATGCCAATTGGGGAGGTGATCTTAAACACTTTTGACAAAATTGTGAACTATGAACCCCAAATTTTCAAATATCCTTAGCAGTTATGCATTTCCAAAAAATTCCTATATGCCTTTGACGTTTTCTTAAGCTGATAGTGTAGCCGCTGACATTTGAATAGATTATGTTATTGTCCTCGCCAGTGTGCACCTATACTTATTTTTTTTTTTAAATGTTTTTGTATGTGCATAGCCAAACTGTGTGTTTTTTTTTGTACTGTGTTAAAGACCTGGAGAAGAACCATGTTGAGAATGGAGAGAAATTCAGCATCTGTCTAGATCTTGAGCTAATTAGCCACATTAGGAGCCACCTTTTTAAAGGAAGGTGTGAACTCTTCAGACCGATTTTCAGTGACCTGTTTATCATGGTGCTTCAAGAATAAGGCTGACCAAGGTCAGTTTTCAACCTAGCTTACTGTGTGGAGTGACATGTTTTGGCTTGCCTTAGTCTTTGTAATCCAGGAGATAGTGATCTTATATTAAATTGATCACTAAGAAGTCACACTACATATTCTATGTGTATACAATGTGTATACATTTTTCAATTATTCTAGTAAAACCAAGAATAACTTAATTAAAATGCTGTAATTTTCCACTGGATAGTCCAATGCAAACCTGTGCTCACTATGGGGGACATGTATGAAAACTGTCTAAGTCTAAGACTTTCTATGTTGCCCATGGCAACCAATCAGAGCTCCCCTTTCATTTTTTCATATACAAAGAAAGTCTTAGACCTAGATGTATGTTTTCATACATGTGCCCCTATGGTTATTTTCAAGCTTAAAAGGGAAGCCTGATCAAGAACATAACATTTTAGTACTAAGATTCAGTATACATTTAGATGCTGCACATTGAACATTGCTCTGTAAAATCCTAAGAAATGTAGTCAAGTACCAAGCATGGTTGATCATCTTTGTTGTATATCCATCTTTAAGCACATGTCAGCTGGCTAGCTAGATAACTAGATAATACAGCTAGGCATACAATTGTTGGTAAAAATTATGGATTCATCACACTTGTTCATTGAGCTTTTTTACATCATAGCACAGAGGCAAATTACAGATAACGCACAAAACAATGTTTTGATCATAACTGGGCTTTTGGATTAAAAATAACTGAAATGAAAAAAGGAAATTTGTATAATAGCGTATGTGTTTACAGATCAAAAAGACAAAATAATGTAGGAATTACTAGATGTTGAGGAAAGAAATATGGGCTCATCAACAACAACAAAATAATCAGTTAATTACTACTTTGTTGCTTTTTTGGGCTTATAAAATATCTGAATTCTTTGGAAAGTAGAACTGACTAATGATAAACAATATTCTAAATTGACCTGGTTCTCAGTTAGCAGATATGTTTAACTAGATGTGTTTTTGGTACATCCTTCAAAATCTACAACAGAACTAGTTGGATTCCATCTGGATTCCATAAGATTTTATTATTTGATGTGCTTTTAGCAAGTTTTATATTGTAAGTGCGCCAATAAAATATGGTGAAATGCTTTTATATTTGTTTCCACACAGGTCTCAGTGTTCTCTGTACTTATATTCTACTTAGTTGTGTTCTGGAGAAGGAGAACAGAGTGAAACACTATCTACTGGTTATGTGCTGGTTTGAGTCAGAAGCTGAATGAGGCGAAGTAGTTGCACAGTTGAAGTGTCTTCCAAGCAATGGAAGCAGCAACTTCGATCATAGACCAGAAGACTTAATAATCTTTACTCTGCAATAAAATCCATCATCATCTTCAAAAAATAAGCTCACTTCATCAATATAAAAATTGTATTATTGAGACAATGGACAATTTTAATGAGCCAAGTACAACAGCTCATGCAGGTTCGTAGGCACTCTCTTTTAATGGCCAATTAATGGTACTTTAGACTTCTGCAGATATTTTATTGAGCAAACGCAAATTACAAGGTGATACTATAATTTTTTTCTTCAGCATTGGGTGATTCAATAATTTTTTCCTGTACTTGAGATGGAAAAACATAGCACTGTATTAAAATAGTATCTTAAATGTTTTTGAGGTATGTTTCATAAAGCCAAAATCTTAAGCTATTAAGCATTGTTATGTGTTTTGTCTGTGATTTGTGCAATTGATATAAAGTTAAAAAACTGAGTGAACATCTAATGAGTGGTGATTCCATAATGTTTGACAGAGTTGTAAAAAGAACAAGACCCTAGATCACACTAGTAAAGGCTCTTAATGATCTAATCTATAAAATTATTATTAATTCAAAGTAATCTATGAGTGTCTTTGCTAATGCTAGTGAACAAGAAACCCATAACTTTCACAGGGAAATTGTCAATATGTTTAGAGAAGTGTTCAAAAAAGTTTTATTTTAGATACATTAAAGCTGCTAATAATGTTGGATTTGGTTCTTATGTGAATTTAGGCTATAACAAAGCTTGATGGAAACTGGCATATAATTATTCATAATGATTCAAAAATAAACTAATTTAAAGACCCAATTAAGGTGGTCTGTTACCTTTTTGTACTGCCTTTACAAATATATTCAAAGGATGACATGCATGAATAGGGCTGCGACATGTATGAATGGGGCTTTGAACTAAAAAACCTGTCATAACCCTGTTCTATAGATGTAACAGTCGTAGGCCAAAACTTGGCTCATTCTGTGCCCAACACAGCGATTTGGAATATGCTACAAATGCACCAAATATATGCTATGCAAGGCATACCACACGCCAGATTTATGAACCTACATACAAGAATTTCATAAATTCTGGCGTATTCTACCTTAAAAAAAATTGATTTAGAATTGGCGAGTCGGCTCCATGTTTATACATGTCACCCATAGTATTTGATGTAGTCCAGTTTATTATTGAGAAAAAGTAAAATAACCAAATAACTCAAGTGTATTGAAAGGACAGAAGTTCTATAAAACAGCAAAGTATGAAAAGAATATCATGACTCAACTCATGTTCTACAGCTAAGCAAGTTCTCTGTGAGGGTGATCGTTATCTTTAAAGGGAATCTGTCGCCATTTTTTTTTTTTTTACTTATTAAAACAAGACCCTAATACATACTCTTTTCTTCTTAGACATTTTTATTTTCTGATTGTAGATTTCTCAGATTCGAGTGTCTTGGTAAATTGGATTGTGGAGATAGCATTGCTTACCCTACAACTGCTTTAATAACAGCATTTAGTAGAGAAATGCATTTACACAGCTTCAATGCACATAAGGAGCCTGGAACTGGATCAAGTCCCATTGATTTCTATAGGAGGAGTTTTCTTGGCATGCTCTGTGACCTGGGAAGAAGTCACTGTACAGAGAGGGGGAGAGGGATAACTGTGACTATCTCCTATTGTGACTGTGGTAGATTCTGTGTTATTTACAGTATACACATTGGTGTCACCTTTCAGTGTAATCCTGCTTCTACTGATAATGAGCAGACTACTGAAAAGCTTTTTTTACAGAACAGGAAGGGCCACATGAGTGAAAACTGTCTAGGTCTAAAATTCACTTTATTGCCCATAGCAACCAATCAGAGCGTCCCTTTCATTTTTCTAGAACACTATATGAAATGACAGGGGTGCTCTGATTGGTTGCTATGGGCAATAAAGTGAATTTTAGACCTAGACAGTTTTCATACATGTGACCTGAAGTGTCAGACTATTATTAGGCCTAGTGGCCAAAGTGAAAACTGCAGGACTTAAGAATTAAAAAAATAAACTAAAATTGAAAGTGATGTAGAAAATTTTTTAAAAAGTAATAAAAAATTCTTAAAAAATGTGTTTAACATAAAAACGTGAGTTAAACAATAACTTTAAATTCTTCCCAAGATAAAAAGGTGATGAAATATGGCTATTTATATGGACTACTGATTTAAGACACAATGCAGATTTAGCTCCATTGGATGAGACTAAAACCACATCAAGAATCTCACCTTATAGCGTAATGCTGAACTAGAAAGAGGCTTGTAATAGGCAAAGCAAACCTATGATGTTCCTAGTATTGGGAGAGAGAATTCCTCTCTGTCTTCAAACATGGATATCTGAAGAAATTCCTGCCTTAATAACCCAACTTACCTTAATTTAAAAAAAATCCCTTAACATTACATCTTTTCAGTAAGACATCTAAATCCTTTTTTAAATTAATTTAATGACTTCTGAGGCAAAATGTTCCAAAGTCTCACTCTTTACTAAAAATACTTTCTGTGCGGATGGTGATCTGCCCGCCTTCTGAATAAATGCTTTTAGAAAAAAAAATATCTCTTTATTGAATACAATGTAGTATGGCACAATTAATTCTCTACAGAATTTATACATACTTCACCACAAAAAAGATGTATGACTTCTTGGGAAATCAGAGGCATAAAAATGTACAGTACGTCAACCATACCTTGATGTACATCTATCCCATTTTTCCTACATAGCTTTATAGGTTTATCAAAGTATGCTATATTCACAAGAATAGTATAATAGTGATGCATGCTGTGCTATTCATGCCCTAAAAACCTAATAAATACTTCCAAAAGAAGGGGCTGAAGGCTTGTGTAAAAATATCATTATTTAATTATCATAAAAGTTAATGTACAGCTATGTTCACACTTAGCTTTAACCCTCCATTAAGCATGAACTTTTAGAAAAGCTTTAAATGTGCATGCTAAACATTTCCACTAGGTTATAGTAGTAAAACAGAGGCCAAAAGAGTGCCATTTCAGCCACTGTCTGGTTGGTACTCATTAGCTTGCAACAAAAGTAGATGTCATATTGTAGTGAACTAGACTATGTTATTTCATCCAATCGGATCCTGTAAAAAAAGGTATCTATGAAATGGATACCATATAAGCCTATGGGTGAGGCATACCAAAGCATGGCTCCTGTCACAAGCATCCAATTAACAGGTACCTCGAGAAGCTCCAATAATATAATTGTCCATATATGAACAAGGATCACTGGAGTCTTCTAACGCAGCTTGGAGCTCAGTGGAATGCAAGGGTCCACCATATTGTGCGTGGTAGGTCATTGCTACTGTATCATTGCTCCAGAGAAAAAGAGGAATACAGACTGGCTTTTCAGTATTGTAACTGTCTAAAGCTGGGACAGTTCCCTGTGATATGCAAAATATATGATAACAATTGATGAGGTGTTCAAATTAGTTCTTGTACATAAGGAAGAAAATTGTCTCTAGTGCCTCCTTTTCGAGATAGCTTCCCTCTAAATCAAGGAGTGCCCAACATGTGGCCTCCAGTGCCCCTCTGTGTGTCCCCCAGCTATCAGTACACCAAGATACTTTGGGCCACATGTATGAAAATGTCTAGGTCTAAAATTCACATTGTTGCCCACAGCAACCAAGCAGAGCGCCCCTTTCATTTCATAAAGTATTCTGGAAAAATGAGAGGGACGCTCTGATTGGTTGTGGGCAACAAAATGAGTATTAGACAATTTTCATACATGTGGGTCTTTGTCCTCACACTTCAAAAAGGAATATTAATCTTTTTATGGCTGCATTCCACTGATTATCCAGTGTTGGGCACTGCATGGATTGCACTGTTATGGTGGGCATGTGTGGCTGACACTTTAGGGCTGTAAATGCTATTTTTTGCAACCTAAAAGAGGAATCCAGTAAAACTATCTTTGTATTATCTGTAGATTTTTTTTTTCAAAGGAGTATTTATTTTTGAGAAAATCATGACAAATAAACAAGCTTTACCATAAAAATGTCTGAAAGGTTTCAGACTCCAAAGAGAAGGAGATGAGTTGGTGACAAGGCTACATACAGGGGGTATGGAAAGTATTCAGACCCCTTTATATTTTTCACTCTTTGTTTCATTGCAGCCATTTGGTAAGATCCAAAAAGTTAATTTTTTGGCTCATTAATGTACACTCTGCACCCCATATTAAAAATAAAAAAAACAGAATTGTAGATATTTTTGCAAAATTATTAAACAAGAAAAACTGAAATATCACATGGTCATAAGTATTCAGACCCTTTGCTGTGACACTCATATTTAACTCACATGCTGTCCATTTTCTTCTTATCCTCCTTGAGATGGTTCTACTCCTTCATTGGAGTCCAGCTGTGTTTAATTAAACTGATTGGACTTGATTAGGAAAGGCACACACCTTCTATATAAAAAACCACACAGCTCA
>JAODAL010078766.1:0-12803 GCA_025379985.1 Phyllomedusa bahiana | reverse complement strand
AAAACCCGGGGAATAGGCCCAGATTTGGGCAAGGGCCCCAAAAGTGTTTAGGTTAGGGGGAAACCAGCCCCCAGAAAGCAGAATGGGGGTCAGGACAGTGGCACAAGGGACAAGTGTGGAGGTCAGGGGCATCACCCCACGCAGCAGCATGGGGGTCGACAGGGGGCACAATGACAGAGGTGTGGTTTCAGGGCACCCAAGCCAAAAGCAGCAGCATGAGGAAAAGACAGGGGGCCCCAATGACACAGTGTGTAGGTCCGGCAGCACCCACAGCAGCAGCATGAGGTCGGGAAAGGGCCCACAATGACATTCGGGAAAGGTGGAAAAAAAAAACAGGAATAGGCCAAAAAGTGGGAAAAATTTGACACAGTGTTTGGGTTTAAAGGGCAGCACCCACACCCGCAGCATGAGGTCGGGTAGTGGCACAAAAACCCAAAGTGTGGAGGCCCAAGGGGAAATTCGCCATGGGCAGCAGCATGGGTTTAAAAAGGGTGGCACAAGGGACACATTTGTGTAGGTCAGGGGCAGGCGCCACAGCAGCAGCATGAGGTAAGGACAGTGGAAAATGACACGTGTGTGGTCCGGGCAGAAAGCCCCCGCGGGCAGTTTTGGGGTTAGACAGGGGACAATGACACAGTTTTGGGTAGGTCACGGGCATCCCCACAGCGAGCATGAGGTAAGACGTGGCACAAGGGACACAGTGGGTAGGTCACGGCAGCAGCCACGGAAAAGGCATGAGGTCAGGGAGTGGCACAATGACATTTGGGGGGTGAAAAAAACATGAATGGGCCCAAAAGATTTGGGACAATGACACGGGTTTTTTAGGTTACGGCACCGGGCCACAGCGCAAAAAATGAGGTCAGACAGGGGCCAATGACAAAGTGGGGGAGGTCACGGCATAAAGCCACACCCAGCAGCATGAGGTCAGACAGTGGCACAATGACAGAGGTGTAGGCCCAGGGCCCTTTCGCCACAGCAGCAGAAATGGGGTTGGGACAGGGGGAAACAAGGGACAAAGTGTGTAGGTCAGGGCCAGCAGCCCAGAAAGCAGAAGGGAAAGGGTCGACGTGGGACAAGGGCTTTTTGGGAAAATTTGGGAAAAAAAACAGGAATAGGCCCCAGAGTGGGACAATGACACAGTGTTTGGGGTAAACGGCAGCACCCAACAGCAGCAGCATGGGGTCGGGACGTGGAAAATGACTTTTGGGAAAGGTAGAAAAAAAACAGGAAATGGGCCCACAGAGTGGGACAATGACCCAGTGTTTAGGTTTCCCGGCGCACCCACAGCGCAGAATGAGGTCAGACAGGGGCACAAGGGACAGTGTGTAGGTCGGGGGGCAGCAGCCACAGAAAGCACCCTTTGGAGGTCAGCCCGTGGCACAATGACATTTGGAGGTGGAAAAAAAAAGGATTTGGCCCAACGAGTGGGACAATGACAAAAATGTGGAGGTCAGGGGCAGCAGCCCAGCGCAGCATGAGGTCGACAGGGGCCCCAAAAAATGACAGATTGTGGAGGTGGGGGAAATTTCCAGTCCCTGGTAAAAAAGGGTTTGGTGGCGGGTGGAAAAAAACTTTTTCAGAGATTGTTGGCATAGGCGGGTGGCGGCATCGATTAGGGCTGAGGCGGGGTAGTTTAAACCCAAAATCATTTCTAAAAAGTTTTGGGTGAGGGGGTCATGGCTGATGTAGTCTAAAAATTTAAAGGGGGCATTGGTTTTGGTGGAAATCTGGCCGATCCACGCCGGTTTTCATCTTGAAAAAGGGGCCCGCTTTCCCCCATTCCCCCGGGTGGGGCAAGCGGGTTTCTCCTTGGGGAAAGGGGTTGGCCCTCCCCCGCACTGAACCCCCGCCGGGATGCCCCCCTTATGGCTGGGCAGGACGCTTCTCCATTTGCAAACTCGGCAAATTTTCCCGGGCCACCCCATCCATTTTTGGTTTGCCCCGTGCCCGGGGGATTTTTTAACGGGGGTTGGGGCCAGGTGCGGTCCAGTAGGCCACCCCCTTTGGTTCAGGGTCCTGCTCCGGGTTTCCTGTTTGCGTTGCTCCCGGGGGAATGCCCTCCTCCTAGGCGGGTAAAGGGAAAGTGTTCATCAGTGACCCCGGGAACTTGGGTTTTGCTCCCGGATGGAGCTGGTATGCTCCAAACCACCCCCCCTTTCCCCCAGGGGCCGGGCGGCTTTTGTACCGTGAGGTGAAAAAAACCCCCGGTCAGCCCCTGTAGAGGGGGGGACGATGCCGCATAGGCGCGGCCAAAACTGCTAGGGGAGGATTTCCCTATAGTATTTGATTTTGCCCTCCCTCTAAAATAGCGGGGAAAAAAAAAAAAGGTTTCACTTTTTTAAACCGGTAGCGGGGGGGCCAATAGGGGGGGAGGGGAGAAGTACCCCTCTCCCCGGGCTGATTTGGGCGGTCCCCAGCCAGGAAATTTCCCACTTTGCTGGGGGCCCATCTGCAAAAGTGACTCAGAGGGGCCCCTTTCCCCTCCATTCCACTGTATACTGCCACGGTGCTTGCGGGTTTATCTGCCTCGTCTTCCCCCATCCCCAATTTTACCTCCTCCACTGCTCCTGCCCCCTCCCTCTTTGGGTCACCTGGGTAAAAAAAAACCACTCATTTCACCGGGACAATGTTTCTGCCCCAAAGGGTTCCTCCCCTCCTCCTCCATTTAGCCCCCAAACCGGCCCTCATGGGGCCCTCGAGATGTAGTCGCCCCCGTCTCCATTTCCCTGCCCGACAGTTTTTTCCCAAAGCATTTTTTTCCCAGGACTTGAAGCAGGGGGAAAGGGACGTTATTCACCCCGTAGTCCTGGCAAATGCCCAAATAATGTGGCCTCCTGAATGGCCCCCAACAAAAGGCAGGTGTCCGTATTGAGCTCCCACTGGTGACATCAAAGTAAAAAGGGGGAGTACCCCTGTCCCCCTGGATCATAAAAAAAAATCTTAAGGGCCTTTCTTCTTTTTCTTACAGTCGGTCCAACTTTTTGCAGGGGGAATTCCAACGGGTGGAAAACATCGCAAAACAGAGTGTGTTGGGGGGGGCCCCCTTTTCTCCCGGGGCCCCCAAACTCGAGGAGTGTTTTCCTGGCTTTGTAGGAAAGGATGAAGTGCCCTGCCAGTTTCTTTGGGGCCTTTTCAGAAAACTTCTGAAGGTCCCGGGGGAAACTTCAGGAACCTTTTTTACAACCAGATTGAACAAAATGCGCCCTTTCAGGGGGGCCCTGGACCATCCCTCCTCGGTTTGCAGCGGGACACCATGTTCCTCCCATTGTCCGTCACCATGGTTTTCCAAATTTTCGTTGGCGCGGGGGAAAGGCCCCCACATCGAATTTTTTCTGATGACGCGTAGAGTTCCTCCTTGGGTTTAATTGTTGCCCCAGGAAAATCCAGGTTTTAGAAATGGTGACACCGCTTGGCCCAACATGTTTGGTTTTGATGGAGCAAATACTTGTGGAGGGGGGGATGGTGGGTGGAGGGGGGAGGCGGACATTTTGGGGCAGGAGCCCCCAGTTTGACAACGTGGAGGAGGAAAGGGGGCGTCTCCTGTCCCAAATTGGGTTTGGTTTTGCCTTTGGGGCCCGGGAAAAACATTAACCCGTGGGCCATAAAGGGGCATGTAAAGGCCCTGACCCAAAAATTACAGTCCGGGCGTCCGTGCTGCCGTTGCACCTTGGAACAAGCCGATAAGCTCAAAAGGGTGGCCAACCCTTTTGTTTAAAATAAATTTTGAAGTGCTGGGGGCTGCCTTTTTTTTGGGAAAAAAAAATTTTCGGCTTGGAAATCTCCATCTCGGCTCGGCACAAGCCATTAGTTTCTGAATGGTTTCAGAGGGCCACCTTTGGAAAGGGAGGGGGCTGAAGCACCAACAACTTGGGCAGGGGGTTTCCCGGGCAGCTTCTTTCACCTTTGGGGTTGGGGTTTGGGCGCTTAATGTTGGGCTTTTTTGCAATCGCCTCGCCCGAAAGATGCTGGCGCCCAAAGAGTAGCGAGGAGCAGGAGCCCTCTGGACCAGGGGGATGTTTCCAAAGAGAAACAAAATTTCCCTTTGAAAAGGTGGTGGGGCCCCTTTATGGTTTCCCAAAGGCATGGTGCCAAATGGGCGCTGCCCGCTTGCTGTTGCTTTGGGGGGGAAAGGTGGGGCCACCATGTGAGCCATTTTCTTTCCCCGGCCCCCGGGTTTGGGGACGCCCGCCCTGTGTTGACCCCAGGGCCGTTCGGGTTTTCCAACGTTATCTCCCTGGCACCCGGTTTACTTTCTGCCCAAAGATTCTACATATCCCATATTTAAACTTTCCCCCGTGTCTTAGCACTGCCCCTTAGAGCTGCCCACTTTCCCCAGTATCCGGGGAAATTTTCTTTCCAAAACCCCCGCAATGAGTGATTACTGCCCCCGTGCCCCGCTGAGCCCCTGGGGCCCCTAATTTCTTGGACCTGCGAAGGGTTTTTTTTCCCCGTGGGCCCCTTGGCTCCCCCCACCTCACATGCTGCTATCCTGCTGATCACGGCCCAAAAAAACCCCAAATTGTTGGGGGCGCCGCTGCTTTAGCCCCATGCTGTTTCCCTCTTTTCCCCGACGATGATGAAACCTTTTCCTCTCCGGCTCCCAAGTTGGGGAGTCGGCTACATCATCATCTAATTGTGTTTTATGTCACTGCTGTCCTCATCACCGGTTTGGTATGAGAGGCTGACCCTCACAAAATTTACCTCCCCTTTCCCCTCTCCCAAAATCTATACTTTTCCGCCTACTGCCCAAAAAGGGGTTTTTTGGCCCCCCTTTCTTCAATGCCAAGTAGGGTGCTGACTGCCCTCAAAATTTTTTCATCCTCGTATAAAAGGGCGCTGAGGGCCCCGGGCCCAAATAGTAGATCTCGGCTGAGGGAAAAAGGATGGGCAGGGCGTGTTGGGGACAGGTGAGGGCCACTGACCCAATCCCCGGGGCCCTTTCCCAAAACCCAAAGGGTTTTGTGTCTGACGTTCCCCCGTCTTGGTTTGGGGGTTTTCAATGA
The DNA here is from genome assembly GCA_025379985.1 of Phyllomedusa bahiana. Lineage (NCBI taxonomy): Eukaryota > Metazoa > Chordata > Amphibia > Anura > Hylidae > Phyllomedusa > Phyllomedusa bahiana. The sequence goes on along the minus strand of JAODAL010078766.1, from coordinate 7,800 downwards.
AACTGGGAGGAAAAGTGGATGACCTTGTTAAACCCCAATTTTAAGAACATTTGGGGTTTGGGAAAAACCAAAAACGGCCGTTTGATGGCAGCGGGGAGTTGTGGCCTTACAGGTGCCCTGCTGCGACATCCCTTGGGTTTTTCTGCGGACCAGGGCCCGGAAAGTTTTTTGCCCCTGCCAATCGCAGGTGAAAAAGCCTGCCCCCTCTCTGTTTGACATACTATTTGTTCTAAAATTTCCGACATGGGTTTTATGAAGGGTATCTGTATTTGATAAATTTCCAACCCTGTATTTGCTCCCAATTTAACCTCTTAAAAAGTTTGGGTAAAATTTTGGGTATAAATTTCCCCTCCACAAAAAGGGCAGGAAAAAAATTTACGTTTTTTTTTGCCCTTTAAAAAAATCTGTGTATTTTATGAATTTTAAAAGCACAAACAGGCTTTTAAATTTAAACCCTTTGGATATGAATTATTTCTACGAATTTTTTCTGTGGCGGGAAAAACAAAGTTTCTTTTATGGTACAACTGCGAAAAACGTTAAATTTAAACCCCCCGGATGTAAATTGCGCCAAACAATTGAGCAACCAAAAACTACGACTTTTAGGTTTACATGGCGTGTTTTTACCTAAAAAAAGAAAAAAATTTAAAATTAACCTTTCCCTGTGAATTATGGTAAGGAAAATTGTAATTTTTTGGGGGTTTTAAAAAAGACGGTTTTTGGAGTCCCCACAGCAGAAAAAAAAATTTAAACCCCCTGGATGAAATTGGAAAAGAATTGAGCGCCACAAACTATGCTTTGTGCGTGTTACAATGGGTGTTTCTACGTACACAACAAGGAAAAAAATTGTAAAAACCCTTTTGTTGTGAATTATGGACAGGAAAATTTTTTTTTTTTTGGCGGTGAAAAAGCGGTTTTTGGAGTCACCACCAGCAAAAACAACGTTTAAATTTAAAACCCCTGGTGTAAATTGCGCAAAAGAATTGAGCAGCCAAAATGAAAGTGATTTTGTATTGAAAAAAACGCTGTTTTTTAAATGAATACAACGGAATGGCTTAGACCCCCCTTGGTTTTTTCAATGTGTGTGGCAGTATATTAAAATGTATTTGCACTGCAGTGGGCACATGGATTCAGATCAATCCCCAAAAAAATAAAAATAGAACATTAAGAGAAGAGTCTCTGGAAAAAGCTGTGAAAACCCCAAAAAATCGCTGTTAAAAATCGGTTTTCGTAAGAGCTATCCAATCGCGCGGCAGCACCTTCCCTGATCAGTACGTGAGAGGAGTGTGAGCTCCCAGCGTCGGCCCGGACTTATATAGTGGGGGCGCCCGAATCCCCCCGGTTTCTGATTGGCTTCATTCTGCAAGTCATGAGGCTATGCCTTCTTCCTCCCCAGAGTCTTTGCCCATGTAAGCCCTGTGTGCGCCATTTTAAATCAAAAGCACACTTCGTTTACCCGGTACCCCAAAACTTGGACTTCGTTCAGAACCGAAGTTTTCCTGAAATTCTAAACAAATTTCACTTCGTTAGAATCAATTCGCCCATCTCTAATTATAGTACCTAAATTAACCCTAGACTGTTTGCAACCTCTCCTCTCCTCGTGTAGCCGCTTGTAGTTTTTGTCTTTGAAGTCTTATAACAAATACTGGCTGGTGAGTGCCACGTATTGACTTTATTATGGTTACATTTCAACTGTAATCTGTCTGAGCAACACCTGCTTTTCTTAAAATACATCGGAGACTCTAGAACTGGAGCATAATTTTAGTAGCGTAATAGTGGCTGTAAGCATTCCCTGTTTTAGAAGCACAATGAGACCTACCTAGCAAGGTGAACCAGTTTCTTAAACAGTGCTTTAAGAATTCAACAAAATTGAAGACAGCCATAATATTTTGTAAGACAAAACCCTATTGCTTCAAAGTTCCCAGCTGCTTGAATGACCAGAAAAGGTTGCATAGATGCAAATGAGCTTTAGAGATCATTGGATATTTTTTAAGTTTGGGATTTACCATAAGAGTAATGAAAAAAAATCTTGAGACTGACTCTACTTAAAGCTGATTTTTAAGACATCAAGAAATCACAAATGTTTTGAACTGAAGGCTTATGAAAGATATTAAAACACTGGCTAACCTAGCAACCATTTTGAGAAATGTACAGTATCTCACAAAAGTGAATACACCCCTCACATTTTTATAATATTGTATTATGTATTTTCATGAGACAACACTGAATATATGACACTTTGATACAACATAAAGTAGTCTGAACCGATGGCAACAAAAGTGAGTACAGTATTGTCAATATTTTGTGTGACCACCACTATTTTCCAGCAGTGCCTTAACACCCTTGGGCATGAAGTTCAATAGAGCTTCACAGGTTCCAGCCACTGGATTCCTCTTCCACATTAGAGACCTTGCGCTCCTCCACCCTCTGTTTGTGGATACCCCACAGATGCTCAATAGGGTTAAGATCTGGAAACATGCTTGACCAGTCTAGCACCTTTAGCAAGGTAGTGGTTGTCTTGAAGGTGTGTTTGGGGTCGTTATCATGTTGGAATATTGCCCTGCAGCCCAGTTTCGGATGGGAAATGAAGGAAAGGCAAGACACACTTGTCTTTGCACTCCTCACCTTGTTGCCGCGACACAAGCTTGACACCATCTGAACCAAAAAGGTGTATCTTAGTCTCATCAAAACACAAGACAAGATGGTTCTAGTAATCCATGTCCTTGGTCTTCAGCAAACTGTTTGTGGGCTTTCTTGTGCATCATCTGTAGAAGAGGCTTCTTTCTGGGATGACAACCATGCAGACCATTTTGATGTAGTGTGTGGCGTATTTTCCGATCACTAACAAGCTAACCTCTCACCCGTTTAACCTCTGCAGCAATGATTGCAGCACTCATAAGTGTATTTTGAAAAGACAATCTCTGGATATGACGCTGAGCATGTGCACTCAACTTCTTTGGTTTACCATGGCAAGACCTGCAGCTCAGTTTCAGGGTGTTGGCAATCTTTTTGCAACCTAGTCCAGCTTTATGTAGAGGAACAATTCTTTTTTTCAGATCCTCAGACAATTCTTTGCCCTGAGGTGTCATGTTTAACTTCCAGTGACCAGTATGAAAGCGTGTGAGAAGGATGACACCAAATTTAAAACACTTGCTCCCCATTCACACCTGAGACCTTGTAACACTAGCGAGTCACATGACACCGTGGTGTGGAGGGAAAATGGCAAATTGGATGCAATTTGTCCATTTTCACTTAGGGGTGTACTCACTTTTGCTGCAGCAGTTTAGACATTTATGGCTGTGTGTTGATTTATTTTGAGAGCAAAAAAAAATGTTTCACTGTTATACAAGCTATACAATAAATATTTAACGTGTCATGTTAAATGTGATATGTGTCATATCTTCAGTGTTGTCCAATGAAAAGAAATAATACAATATTTACAAAAATGGGAGAGGTGTACTCACTTTTGTGAGATAATGTGTACATTTTATATTTTTTTAACATGGTATTAATATCCTGGTCATCATTTTTGCTTTTTCTTATTCAAATTTTTTTTTTTTTTGCATTTGCATTTGACATTTGCTTCATCCAAAAAGGCTAAAAGCTGGAATTACATATTGGCAAGGTGTTGGGTCACACGATCAATTAGCTGCTAAATCCAGTATAAACAAGGGCAAAACCCTTTGAGAATTGAGGAACCATTATAATTATTGCTCAAAAAGCAGAATGAAAGCAGGATTTTACTGAAAGACACTCTTAAAGCCTAAGAGAAGAAAAATGTCTGTGATCAAGTTGCCAGAAATATGAAAAACAATTTTTCTACCTTCCACCGGATCAATTGGGGGAAACAAAGTTCTTAAATTTACCCGTAGTCCTTACCTACTCCTCCCATCCATTAGCTGAAGTTGATAGACATAAGGCTTTGTTGTTCAAGCATGCTAACTATGTAACATGAGACTGACTATTCAGTAAAACAATCAGTACAATTCATCCAGAGAAATCAGTTAAAAAAAAAAAAACCTTAGAAGCAATGAATGGCAAAATTTGTGAGCCCAGTGTATAAACTCTACTAACAGAATTATCCAACTTTGCATAGGTCTATTTCTTTTAACTCTTTGTTATTTGAGTAAAAAAAACTTTGTTTGCTAAATGTCCAATAAAGTAAAGCTTTTATCACATAATACAAAATTGTTTATAGTAAGAGATGATTTATTTACTTATACAGAAAGAATAAAATTATTAAACAGGATGGACTCGGATCTACTGGGGAGTCTCTGCTGCCTCTTTGTCTTGGTGAGGTTGCAGTCATACCTCAATTTAATGGGGAGTTTCAGCAGCTTGTTATTGGCTGTGATGCATCTGGTTAGCCTGGAGAAGGGTTTGTGTCTGCAAGAGAGACTTTTCTGCTTGTCTGTGTTGCTGAGACTGCAGTCGGCCTCAGGCTGCTAAGGAGTTTCTGCACCTTACTGTTGGCTGTGACATATCTCATCAGCCTGGACACCGGCTTGAATATATGTAGCATAGGTTCTGAAACTAGTGACTGTTGTATTGTTGAGGATCAGTGAGTATATCATACGTGAAAGTGCTGCTACAACTTATTTCTTCTGTGGACACATACTTAGGTCTCTATTGCTCATCTGTATCATTAAGACCAGGGCTGGGACAATGAATTTTGGTGCCACAGGAACAAATCCAAATCCCTGGTTATTACCATGACTTCGGGTACGTCCTCCTCAGTGCACTTTCTGAAACCGATACATTTTTAATTTTTTTTACAGATCAACAGGACTTATTTTTCGCTACTTTATGATCACTTTTTATTCCAATTTTTACAGAGGCAAACCAACTGCAAAAAATATATTTTTAAGTATTTTTATGGCATTCACCTTGCAGGGCATATAAGGTTCACTGGTAGATCTTCATTTTACAGATGCAACAATACCAATTATGTTAAATTTAGTTGTTTTTTTTTTTATTTGTAAAATGGTTGAAAGGGGGTTTGAATTCTTAACCTTTTTTCTTTCTTACTTTTTAATTTTTTTTCACTTTTAATTTTGGTCCTCCTAGAGTATTAGACCAATATGAGGCACAAACACTTATGCACTATTCTGGCATACTAGCGTACAGCAGAATAGCTGTTCATGACAGAGTGTAATGGGCCAGTAACATGGCAGGCCTTTAAGCCTTTATTAGGTTCCCAATGGTTGTGACTGTATCATAGGGGAGCTGCTCAGGAGGTGGGAGCGGGTGCTCCCCTCCTGCATAACTGCATAGATGCTTTGGTCACATTAACTGCGGCATAAAAGTAGTTAAATGTCTGGGATCAAAGTTATCTCCAGTCCACTGAAGGTTGTAACTAACAAACGGCTACAGCCGATTATGGAGCGGGTTCAGATCCTGAGCCCGCTTCATACAACTTTGCGCTCCATTACTGACAGGCAGAGATAGGCACCTTGGCAGTCGCCTACCTCTAACTATCTCATGTCCCAGCCCTAGTTGAGACTACAGACATCTTCTGTAGGCTGAGGAGTTTTAGTAGCTCACTGTTGAGTGTGACACATCTATTCAACCTGGAGGCAGGCTGAGAATTTCTGCTGTTTATCTGTCTTGGTAAGTCTACATTTGAACCTCAGTCTGCAGGGGAGTTTCAGCAGCACTGTTGGCTGTAACATATTTTTGCTAATATGTTGAGACCAGTAGATCCTAGAGCGCTAGCATCTCCCAAAGTGCTTGATTTACCTATAAGTCAATTTTGGTGCAGATTGATCCAGTCGTTGGCCATGCATTAAGAACAGACAACAGAAATCCCTTTTTATATTAATAATGATGCTATGTATAAAGGTCATTACAGGAGATCCTATCACTAATCTATGTCAAATAATTACCGTATTTTTCAGACTATAAGATGCACTGAACCATAAGAGGCACCTAGGTTTTGAAAGAGGAAAAAAATTTGAAGCAAAATGTGTGGGCTGAAGCATAGTTTTTATTGGTACCATTTTGGTAAACATGCGACTTTTTAACCACTTTTTATTCTAATTTTTTGGGATATGAAATGACCAAAAAAAAAAAAACACAATTTTTGCATTTGGATTTATTCTTATTGTTCTATGGTATACAGTGAACGGGATAAATGATGTTGTTTTCTAACAGATTGGACTTTTATGGAAGCGGCAATACCAAACTACAAAACTTTTTTATTTTTTAATTTTTAAAACAGCAAAGGGGTGATTTAAACTTTTAATATTTTTTTAAACTTTTTTTTTTACTTTAATACTTAGCCCCCATGGGTACTTGCCCATGGGGGCAACCCCTTGCCCTATAACAGCAGTTTTTTTATGCTGTATATGTATTTTCACTTATTACCTATTATACCCTGCCTATGGGTGCCTACAGCAGGGGTTATAGGTATAATAATGGCAGTGCAGTGGTTTCCCCAGCTGCCAGGGCAATAAGCGGGGGGGGGGGGGGTTAAAGGACAAAAAAGCGGTGAAAAGCAATCCCTTTTTTAGCTGATGCAGCGGTGCCTCGCCGTGGTTAAAGGTTAGCAAAAGGCAGGAGCCAGCTCCTCCCTGTGTTTCGGCAGCTGTCGCCTGTACTGATCAGCCACCAGACTCCACTGTACAGCAATATCTCGGGCTGGCAGGAGACTGGAGTGCGGTAATTATTCAGGTTTAACCCCTTAAATTCAGCCGCTGGCTTCCCAAATCATTGCTCCTCTCCTGCCAGCTGGAGATAGTGCATTCAGATTATAAGACACACCCGTATTTTCCCCAAAATTTTTTGGGGAAAAGTACATCTTATTTTCCAAAAAATATGGTATATTCTTTACATATTTGCATTAGAGGAGTTGTCCAACTGCCCCAGCAAACTTAAATTATCCCCCAATTGTATAAAATAAAAAAAAATACCACCTTTTTTAAATTTATATGGGTTTGCAAGTATGGCTGGCCAATTATGACCTTTTAAAATTTTACGTGTCATTTACAGACTTCACCCAAAAGTAAAAAGGAATGAGTGGTGTGTAATGGAAACAAAACTACATTTACTTAGATTTTTATTGGATTTTTTTTTGGAATGTTGCAGAACTATGAAGTAATGAAAAGATGCTAGTAATACATCTATTTTGTAGGATGCAAACCACTCTGTTTGACCTTGAGTGTGACAACTATATTTGACCCAAACTGCAGCAAGGTGAAAATTCATAGGCCATGTGGTATGGAAAATCTGTATTGAACTGTAAAACTTACTTCAGAAATCTACTCCGGGTGTTGAGAAACCCAAAAGGAGTTTATTCCCGGGGAATCTTGAGTTTACACCAAAATTAGTAGGTGAAAAGATGATAACTTTACAAACTGATGAGAGGATGGGATACGTGTTCACTCAGACAAAAGATGGAGAAGCTAGAAGGGGTAGGAGTGAAAACCTCTGGCACACAACAGAAAGAGAGGGGACAAACTTAAGAACAATGCAAAGCAGTAATGAAATTACAATCTGATTTTGAACCATGATGTCATGGGAAAGAACTCCCCCGCTGAAATCTTTGTTTTTATATAATACAAAATAAAAATGTTTCTTTAAAATGTAAAAAAGAGAAAAAAAAATGCAAAAAATCAAGAGTTAAAGTCTAGATTCTAAACAGTAATTCTGAAGAAAGTAATCCCAAAGGGAAACAAAATCCCCAAAAGAAACCCCTCTTTTGGGGAAACCCAACATGCCAACCTTCCCTAAAACCCTGGGGAAAACCGTGGTGCTGTTATAGTAATGGTCCCGCTGACAGTTTTGATAGTACATTTCCTTTTC
>JAODAL010078765.1:0-12804 GCA_025379985.1 Phyllomedusa bahiana | reverse complement strand
GGCCCTTGGGTTTCCCCGGGAAAACCCGACAGTGGGTAGACTCGGCCCCGGGGAGGACTGGTCCCGGAAAAAAAAAGTCAAATCGGCAATCTTTTTTGGACAGGATGCGGGGGGAAACCCTGGCTTGTCTCTTGGAGAAACCAATCGGGGGTTATCCAGTTTTTGGGGGGCCCCGGCGGGCCCCCGGGCAGTGGCCCCTGGAGGGTGGACAGGATCGGGAAATAAACGGGCGACCGGGCTACAAAAAAAATCCCCGACGGGTTGGGCCCCCAAAACGAGTCCCCTCTCCAGATGTCCAGCCCAAAAGGTAGGGGAGTGGCGCCGCAGCCATGGGGGGTCCGAGGAAAAACCCGCTGGGGAGGGCAAAGGGAAAAAAACATAGAAGGAAAATTTCTTCTTTATCGGGCCCCCCCACGGTGGGGGGACGTGGCTTGGGGAAAAAATGGAGGTTGTCGCAAAAGGAATCTCCCCCCCCTGAAGATGGGTTGCGAGCGTTTTTCCAAGCGGACCCCCGGGCCTGATTCTGCTTCACTAGAAATGGGGAAATGAATTTTCCCGGGCCCGACCCCCGTTTTCCAGAAACCCCGGGAAACCCCGGGAAAAGACGGTTTGGGGGTCCGGTTTTCTGACACGACCGGGCACGGGCTTACCTGCCCGTGGAAGGGGAGTTTGCCCCCTGGGGGTCCCCCCCCCACCACAGATCCTAGGTGCGGGGGGTTTTTCCCACAGGCTTGGGGGGCTGGGGACAATTCCCCCGGGAAATTGCTCTGGGTGCCAAGTAGAGGACAATTTCCCTTTGGGCCGCCCGCTGGTCCAACTCTTGTCAGAGAGAGGGCCCCCGTTCAATTGCATGGGCCTCCTCGGTGGGTTTTGGGCGGCTGTGGCGCGGACCCTCTAGAAAACCGGTTTTCCCCAGGCGAGGAAAAAGGGCCCAAGGGTTTGGGTTGACTGACGCTTTTTGTGAGTTCCTCCCCCCGTTAAAAAGAAGGAAAGGTTGATGTGGGTCGCTAACCGGATAAAGTTACTGGGGGGAAAAAACCGGGAGTTCTCTAGGGGCCCAAGAATCCTTAACTGGCTTGAGAGCCCTCGGCTTGAGAGCGGCCCTTTCCCCATGCCCATTTCGGGGGCCAAAGGGTGCGGAATTCCCCAGACAGGTCCTCCGGGCCCGGTAGGTTTAGGAGGTGTTAAAGCAGGGGATCAGGGGCCCTGGTTTCCTCGAATCCCTTTGGAACTAAAGGGGAAAACGATTGTAGGTCCCCGTAACTGGTCTTTTCCTGTCCCCAGAGGTGTAGCCCATGCCGGGGCCCCTTCCCGGGAGAGGAGGATGACCAGGGAAAAAGCCCCCTTTTCGCACGTTTGGACAGAAATGATCGGCCATCAGCTCCACGGCAAAAAGCATTGGGTATGAACCCCCTGCAGAGTTTCCGGGTCTCGGGTCAAATTTAGAGGGAACCCAAAACCAAACCCGAAGTTTGGGGGCCCCCCTAACAGCCAAAAGGAACCGTGGGAGGCGGGGACAACCCCGGAGAGGGTGCAGGTTGCTGTCCCTTGGACGGGGACGAGTTGCTGCAACAGGTGGTTAGCGGGGGTAAAGTTGCTTGCGCCTGTTGACCCAAATTGCTGGGGCCTGGGGAGAAACATGGGTTGGTCAGATCCGCCAGGTGGGTAACGGCCCTTGGCGGGTTCCCCAGGGCCGGAAAACCTACTTTTTAAATTTTTTCCCTTTGGGGGAGGTGGATCCATGGACCCCCGCGGGGCCCCGTTGGCGAAAGGGTCCACCCCGGGGAGCGGAAATCTAAGTAGGTCCCGGTATTCACCAGAGCCCGCCGCAAAGGGGGGGAAATTGCTGGGGCCCGGGGGTTTCCCGGGGCGCTTCCCTGGGGGGAATTCCCTTTGCGGTGGGGGACAGGGGTACCGAGAGCCAGGAAGGGGGTTTTCAGGCGGGTCGTAGTCGGGGCAGGCAGGAGGTCAGGACAGGGGGCTCTGGGTCGTAACAAGGAAAAGGGCAGAAGGGTCAGGGCTGGGGGCCCAAAGGTTCGGGGGCCCGGGAAAACGTAGGCTCGAGGTTCGGTTTCCCACGGATAGGCAGACTAGACAATACTGGTAAGGCTTTCCCCCAACGGGAAATTACACCATGGATCTGGCGAAGGCCCCCGGGGAAGTGGGGGAAATTAAAAGGAGGTAAAGCAATGCCCAAAATCCGGGGCACTCCCCCCTTTAAAATTTTCAAACTCCCGGCCCACCGGGCGAAATTGGGGCGGAGCCCCGCCCCGGGAGCGGAAAGACAGGGGGGAAAAAGGAGGGGGCCCGGGTAAGTGGACGCGGCCCCCGGGGGGCAGGGGGGTGAGCGGCCCCTGAACCAAAGGTGCGGGAAGGGGTTCGTTTGGAAAGTGGGAAAACACGGCCGAGCCTGCGCCCGGGGACAGTGGTCCCCAGGGGCACCCGTGACTTTTTGTATACTTTTGTTTGCTTTTTTTAAAAGGTTTTCTTTTTCCTTGCAAAAAAACACGGGTGAATTAGTTTTTTTGGTTTTTTTGGGGGCCCCCCTCCCCCAAAAATTTTTGGGAAAAATTTTTGGGTTGGGGGTTTATAGCCCTTTTGAATAAACAATCAACTCAAAAAATAGGGATGTTAATTTTTGGCTGTGTGTCTCACAATGCCCTGCTTGAAAAAAATCATGGATATTTTTCCCTTTTCAACTGATTTTTATTTAAAAACCCCGTTCAACATTAAAAAGCTTTATTAACCCCCCTCGGACAAAAATCCCCCTTCCCAAGGGGGGGCAGACAACAGTTTTGGGTTTGGGCCCGGGAAAAACCCAAGAGGTTATCTTTGTTTTGAAGAGTGGAATAGGGCGCTGCAATCAAATAAAAAAGGGTTTAAGCAAATATTTCTTATATTGCTTCCCTTATAAATATTCTATCTATTCAAGTATTTTTTTCCCTTTTCCGGGTCTCTAAGTCACAATGGGGAAACATCTGATCCAAAAACCCTTTTGATAAAAAATATATGAGAAGATTTGATTGGGGTTTCCCTTTATTAAATGTAATTTTTTATATGTGTTTGTGGGTACCTTTTGTGTGGAGGGTTGAATGTGTGAGCTTTTTTTTTTGTAAAAAAGGTGAAAGGTCTCATGCCCTGCAGTGTCCTTAGCTGGCTTTTAAAAAAAGGAAATTTTCCTGAGGTGGGGGGGAGTTAATCCCTCCATGAATGAACAAATTTGAGCTAAATTGGGGCTATTGAAAATTTGGGAAATTTAAAGTGAGTGTGTCATTGTCGTTATATTGCATTAGGGGTTTATTGCAGAAAATGGAAATTTTTAGGAAATTTTTTCCCAGTCCTTTGGTTTAAAGGGGCCAAAAGGGAAAAGGGATTATTAAATTTTTGCCTTAGGAGGGACAAAAAAGTTTAATAGTAGAGCGTAAATTGGAGTGGTTTAAAATTTTTTAATTTTAGTAATTCAGGGGTACGATACTAACTTTTTTGTTTTTAATTAGTTTAGGCTTGAATGGTGGTTTAGTTTTTAAAATTTAAAACCAAATCAGAGGGTATTATGTAAAAAATTTGATGTGCCCCGGAAATTTGTGAATTTGGAAGATTTAATGGGTAACTGTTGGGGCTTTTAAAAAAAAAATTATCTCAAAAAAGAAAGATCCCAATAAAAATTGTAGAGGAAAGAGGGGGGGGGAATTTAGAAACGTGGAAAATTGTAATGGTGAATTGGACATTTAAAAGTAGAAAAATAAAGGGAAAGTCTTTTTAAAAGTGTGAGATTTTAGTTGTCCCGGTATATAAGGGGTTTTAAAATGAAGGTATTATGATGTGGGGTTGAAAAGGGCAGTGAAAAATGTTTTTTCCCCTCCTTTTCTGTAAATTTGTGTTTTAGTGCCAAAAACAGATTTGCGCGGGCTTGATTTCAAAAAGGGGGAGGGGGGGGGGGTTTCCAGCCCCAGATGTGAGGGGACCATTGGGGGTTTTTTTTTTGTTGTTTACTGCACTTTTTTTTTAGTTTGTTTGTGGGGTAAATTTGTTATGTTTTGTTTTTAAAGGGTTAAAGTTCTGCGATGAGCTTGGTATATACGGGGTTATATTCTATTTAATGTATTTTTTTTGTTGAAAATATAGAATATAAGTTATATTGGTGTAAAAATTTACAAAGGTTATCTTTTAAAATTTTTGGGTTTTTTAAAAATTTAAGTCCACGTGGAAATTAAAGACCCTCATTTAATAAAAGCAAAAAAAAATTGGGGATTGTGCACAAAAGTTGAAAAAATTTTTGGAAATATTTTCTAATTTTTTAATTTTCTTTTTTTTTAAACCGGGGAATGTTACTTACTGTTTTTTTTTCCCAAAAAGGGTTTTTTTTAGGTGGTGAAGGGAGAAAAATTTAAAATTTAACCTTGTTTTTTCCCCTTGAAAGGAATGAAGAGTTTAAATTTTTTTACAATTTTTTATATTTAAAAAAGAATTTAAAAAACTCCCAATGTCTGGGGGTATTTGATCTTTTCCATCCATTGTTTTACTTTTTGTGGCATTTGGGATTTTGTTTTTTTGTTTTTTGTTTATTTTTTTTCTTCCCTTTTTTTTTAGTCCCGAAGTTTTTGTGTTGTATTTGTGGAAAAAGTTGAAGGTCCCTTTGTTTCTTTGTTAGTTTTATGTTAATTTGGGCTAGTTTTTGTGTCTGGGTAACTTTTGTTTGTCTGTCTTTTTTAAAGTAAAACCAAAGTAGTACTTTAGGGGGTTTTTAAACCTGGTGGCTTTTTACAACTGTTGATAAAAATAGAGAGGGCTGCCCGCAGGGGCTCAGGGGGGGGCCCGGGGAGACCCCAAAAGTTGTAGATTTCCAGAAAAAGGGGGTCCAGTTTGTGAGGGGGTCAGGTTTTTTTTTGGGGCTTTTCAGGTTACTGTAGAGAAAAATTCAAGGGGGTAGCTTTTCCCTTTTTTGTATTTTTGTTGTAGGTTTTTTTACAGATACCTTAAAAAATTTTTAACCCGAGTGCTCACTACTTTCTTAAACTAACCAATAAAAAATAAGCAGTTTGTTTCCCCAGTGTTGTAACAATTTGGACAAACACCTACTTACGGGGCCCCGTAGTGTTCATGGTTTAATTTTAAACCCGGCCAGTGGAAAAGGGAAAAATTTTTTTTTTTTTTTTTTTTTTTTTTTTTAAGAGGCTGCATATCTCTGTTTTTTTTTTTTGTTTCTTTTTGCCCGATCGAGGGCCCGAGTTCAATGGAAAAGTTACAGTTTTTGTAGACAAAAATTACCTTTAGGACACCGCTTGTTTAAAATTGGTGCCAGGCAACCCGAACCCAAAACCGAATTTCAGAAACATACAAAGACCTGCTTCTTGGGGGTTAAAAGCAACTCAGAATATTCTGGGTTTTTTAATTTTATTGTAATATTTTTTATATGATCAGCCCGTTTGGTTATACAGGGTTTTTTTATAGGTGTTTTGCCCCCCAATCCATTTGAGTTTAGAAAAGGCACTTAACAAATTCCAAACTCTGAAGTTTTTTAAATTTTCCTCCCCCCCCCACCCCCCCTGGGACACCTGACAATTTACAAAACTGTTTCGCTGTATGCCTGAGATGGGCCCCCGGTCCCTGCCCCGGCGGCCTTAAAACCCGTCACCCTGGTACACCCGAAAACCCGTTGCTATTGCTCAGTAGATTTAATCAGTGGTGAGAGGAACCCCTTTTGTGTACGAATAGCCACGTAGTTCAAGTACTTATACATAAAGTTCAGAGGAGGGGTTAATGGAAAATTTCCCCCTAGCTATTTCCCTTAAACCCCGTATTTATTTTAAAAGTTTTTCTCATGGTGCAACTATGAAAATTTCTCTTGGCCCGTTAGCTACGCCTGGAGTGTGATGTTTTTTCCCAAGTTTTTCAATGATTTTGTTGGGCCTTGAACTCTACCACTCTGTTACCCTAATTTCTTAGAAAAAAAGAGGAAGAAGTAGAAATAGATTTGGGGGAAAGATGAGGAAAATTTGCTTGTTTGGTCCTTTTGGGACAAGAAAAAAATTTGGATTTACCCATGTGAAGGGGCTTCCCCAATTTACCTTTAAATTTTAACCTTTGAGTTTTTATTGAAAGGGAAAAACCCCGGTTTTGGGAATACAGCAGGTTTCAAAATTGGATATTTCGGTTTGGGCCGCAAAATTTTGGGGGTTAAAGTTGAAAACACCTTAAACCCCATTTTTCAGGAAGGGGGGGTTGAAAAGCACTCACAGAAAGGGATGGAAAACGGCCCCCAGGGTAAGACTACAAAAAAAATTTAGGGGTTTATGTCATACCCTTTGGGAAATAGCCCATGATTATGGTCCCTTTTGGAGAACCCGGGTATTCTTAAATCCCCAAAAAGAAACCCATCCCAAAAATGCAGAAAATGTCAGAGGGCCTATTGAAAGCCCTTTTTGTTGGCCCCACAAGCTTGGAAAATTTAAAGGGCAAAATACAAATTGGGCGCCCCAAGGGAAAAGGGGAAAAAAGAGCAGACAAAAGCAGCAAAAATGGCTGCGAAAAAAGATAGGGTTAAAAGGATCCCCTTTTCCCCTTTTTATTACATTGGGCCCTGTCCACCCTTGCCCCCTTTTCCCCGGGTGTCCTTAGGGGCCCCCTTTAAATTTTTGCTCAGATGGTCAAAAAAAGGGGGGGGTGGGGAAAAAAAAGGGGGGTCAGTTTAAAAGAGGATGGGTGGGTGTAAACCCAATTTAAACCCTGCCACCCTGAGTTTTTTTTCCCAAAGATGGCCCAAGGGAGCCCATGGAGGGCCCCCCACAAACCCCAAGGTCCGTTGTATATGTTATAGGAAAAAAGTTTTGGTTGCTTTGGCTTTAGTTTCGGCCGTTTCTAGGTAATATGAAGCCTGTTCCCAACATGTGCAAAACACAAAAATAGGTAAAGTAAAGGGAAAAGGTCCCCAAAAGGGGAAACACATGCCTTGCCGCTATGTCCTTTTCCCAAAGGGGTGGGAAAAATTTTTATTTTTTGGCGTGATCTTTTTCCCGGGTTTTCCTGAAGCCTTCCCCAAAACAAGAAAACAACAGGGAAAAAAGCCCAAAAGTCGATTTTTGGTGTTTATTTGGGGCCCCCGAAGCAATAGGGGGTGATTAATAAACACACCCTTAAAGGAGAAGTCAAAGAAAGAAAAGCGGGTGCCTTTTGGTTTGAACGGCCCCTTTTACGTTTTTTACCATCTTCAGAGGAAAAAAAAATAAAAAAACCCGTTAAAAAGAAAGAAAAAACGGAAGCCATGGTCCCGAGGTGTTTTCCCAATTTGTTTGTTTTTTCTTGTTGTACACTTTAAGGAAAATTTAATTAAAAGTCCCCCTAAAGAGATCTTTGTTAGTACTCCCCCAAGAAAAGGGCCTTATTTCCCCCGGTTTTAAAACCCTACGCATAAAAGTATGACAGGAATTACGGGAAACCGGGAGAAACACCTCGAAGCAGTACATAAAAAAAGTTTTTATTCTATTCAGAAAAAGAGATGTGACCTGAGTAGCCACAACCTTAGACTGGGGGATTGGGGGTCCCTTTAATGAAATTTTGAGAAGGAGCCCTTTAGCTATTGTTATGAAAGGTCCCTTTAAAATTCTGCTGCCAAATGAGACTTTGATGAAAAAAAGGGGAAAGAAAAAAATGGGTTTTCCCTACCAGCCCCAAATAGAGATTTTATCCCTCCCCTTTCCCGGGTTAGAAAGATGAAAGATGCTGAAATAATTTCCCCGAAAAATCATTAAACTATCATGATTTTGTTGAAAATTATTTTTTCACACCCCCGCTTTTTGGAATTTGCCCCCATCTTTAATTCTGTCAAACTGGGAGGAACTGTCCAAAATCTTGCTACCCCTAGAAAGTTACAAAATTTTAAATTTTAAATTTTGGACTTTTGATGGAACTTTATCAAGAAGTATCTTACCCCTTTTGGCTGGGGCTTTCTCCCAAAGTTTTTTTTTGTTTAAAAAACCCCAAAACTTTCGATGAGGGTCAGAGAGTGTAAAGTGTTAATTTTTAGGGGGGTTTGGGAAATTTTTTGAGTTTCCAGTAACCCTTAGTAATTTTTAAGAAAAAATGGCTCCTGTGTTGAAAAAAAGGGCAATGGGGAAAGGGCCCCCATTTTTGGTAATGTTTGGATTTTTGTTGGGGGTAAGGCTAATTGTTTTTAAAAATTTTTTCTTGGTTTTAAAAAAAGGGGGAGTAAAATTTTTTTGGTTTTTTAAAATTGTGTGGGGGGGGTTTTGAATTGGGTTTGGGGGGAAATTTTTAGGAAAGGCCTTGGTTTTGTGTAACTTCTTCGAAAGTAGGTTTTGGGAAAAACAGTTTGTTGGATTGGGGTTGTAAAAAGGGATGTGTGTGTTTTTTTTTAGAATTTTCCCATTTGTTTGTTTTCTGTTTTATAGGTACAACCTTTTGAAAGTTTTAAAATTTGAGAAAATGATTTTTGCTGAAAATTTTTTTTTTGTGGGGTTTTTTGGGAATTGAAAAAAAACATTCCCCTATTCCCAGGCTGTCACCATTTACCTTCTTTTGTCCCCACAAAAGGGTGTAGATATAAAACCAAAAATTTCCCCGGAATACATGTATAAAAGGGGAGCAGATAGCAAGCCAAGGAAAATTGGGGAAAAAACACATTTTGTTTTTAAAGGTATAAGTTTTTAAAAAATTTATTTTTATTTCCCGATCCCCGCAGGAAATTTGCAAAAAAAGGGCAGATTTTAAAAAAAGTGTTTTTTTCCCAAAACTGAGTGATGTATGGTTGAGAAAAAAAAAACCAAATGAAAAAGGCTCCATGATGGGTTGATTTGTTGTCATATTTAAATTTTTGCAAATTGGGTTTTGTGGCCTAAGTGGTTTGTGTTTGGGGAAAAATTACAGGGTGGTTATACAAGATGTTCTGCTTAATTTAAAGTGTGGGTATTAAAAAGTTCAGTTCTCACCCTAGGTTTGGGTGTTAGGGAAAATAAAAAAGAAAAATAGTTTTTTTGTTTGGGTTTTGAATATTTATTTTTTTTTCCTTTAGGGCATAAGCAGCCTCAAATTTTGTTAGTTTAGGGTTAATTTTTTGTAAAATTTATTTTTTTTTTCTGAGGAAACCAGCATGGGATAGGTGGGGGAAAAAGAAGCATGTAACTAGGAAGTTTTGGGGAGTGCAGGTTTGCTGCCCTGGAATGTTCTCAGAAAAAACCTAAAGGGCGATTTGATCACAAATATCTGCTCAAAGGGGGGGAATTGTGGGAAAGGGGGTTTTTTATTTTTTTAAATTTTGTTTTTTTTATATTTTAAGGGATATCTTTGTTGCTTTTCATCAAAATTTTCTTGTTCTCTTTCAAGGGCACTGGGTCTTTGGAATGTTGTTTTATATGGGGCCCCCCTCCTCCAAAAATTGGGAAACATATGGCCCGGAGGTATAGCCCTTTTAATCAAAAGATTTATTTGGGTTTCCCAAAAGAATCAGTTAAGGGGGTTGGGTCCATATTTAAAAGTAAACTTTAAAAACCAACGTATAGGAAATTAGGGTTTGTTTTTAAATGTAAAGAGGGGTTGGACATGTATTCTTGCAGAAAGGAGGAAAAGTTATAAAAGTTAGGAAAAAATGGGGTGGGGGGGGCGAAAATTTTTTGAGCTTTTGCAATGATGATGTTTTATATGTTGGGGTGTCTCACAAAGCTGGGATTGAATTTAAAACCTGGATATTTTTTTCCTTCAACTGATTTTAAAATTTTAAAAAAAACGGTCAACATTGAAAAAACTTTATTAAACTACGGGGCCCGTTTCTTAGCCCCAATTCTTTTTGATTCAAAATTTTAAATTTCCCGGGGTGATTTCTCCCCTTTAGTAGGCTTTTTTTGTCTTCTGCCAGGGGGGGTTTTGTTCCAATCCTGAAGAGCTGGACATATCATTCTTGTTGAAGGGGGAGGGAAAGGGGGAAGGGGTTGGGCCCGGGGGAGGACAAATTGGCCCGCTCCTGATTTCTTCCTTTTTTTTGAGAGCCTTTTACTTTTAGGCTGCCACAAAACTCCCTTTCTATGCTTTTAAAAAAGTTATTCAAACGCCTAAACTGGGTGAAACCGTGGGGAAAAGCACACTGCCCCCCTCCTCCTCCTCTGTTATCAGGCAGAAGACTGTATGACTGTGTTATATGGAGGGAGCACAGGATATAAGACTGTGTTATATGAGGGGATATATGAGTTAAACAGTCAGTAATCTAGATCATTCACCTTAGAGCTGGGAGATGAGTATAGAGCCAGCAGCCCTCTCAGATAGCTGGTTTCATTATAGGTTTCCCCAGCTCAGAGGGGAGTAAACACAGAGTTTGCAGGCAGCCAATCACAGTGTAGGGCGTGTGTCCGGGGCGTTTCCCAACTGGTGGCGTATCCCAACAGGATGAAAGAAATGTCAGCCAGCCAATCACAGAAAAGGGGCCATGTCCCGACTAACAGCTGCAAAAAATAGCTATCGATGCACAGAAAAGCACATATCTGCTATACTAAGTGACTTAGTTAATGCAAACCAATTATAAAAGTGCTTATTTTTTACTGTCCATATAATCTGAGATATGATCTTTGTAGCGAGAATTCCCCTTTAATGCAGACTAGAATAACGGTACATAACATTCACAAAGGTTCTAGCTATCATAGGTAGCAGCCTTTCTAAGGGGACTTTTTCTAAATACATTGGTCAATAGATTTTACTTTAATGTAGAAAAACGAATAAGGCAGCACTTCCAAATCAGCGGTTTTATTTCACCCAAATGTGAAAACTTTCAGCTCAGCAATGACCCTTTCTCAAGCAACAACATAGTGTCAGTAACAAGTTTATATACAAAATGTGTCAATTAGCATAATTCATTACATAAGTGTCAATTAACAAGAATCAATTACATAGTAAATATCAAGTGCATACAGTCAATCAAAGTGTACAATGTAAGAGATACATAGTATCATAAATCACAAAGTAGTGTAATCACCGCATAATGGAGAGACCTCGGCGTCCTCTTGCCTATACTGTGCATGCCCAGCACAAGATATCGCGAGCTCACGCTATTTAACTCATTCAATGCTGAAATCACGGTAAAAATCGCGCATGCGCGATAAGAAAAACGCCATTTTGGATTCTGGCAACTTATGCCCATACATCGCACAGCAAAATTATAAAGCTTAAGCAAGGGTCTCATAATTTCCCCATTACAACTATGGTCCTCCACGGAGACTCAGTGTACCCCCACCAACAAAAGTTAGCGGAGGATTCGGTCTAAACCCTTTTACTATCCCCATAGGTACCACAGTAATATACCATGGACACCATGGGAAGTAACGGGACCACCGTAACAAGGGGGCGCAATTTTAATATATGACAGCGCATAACAATAGAGTACCCCAAATAAATGCAAGTAATATTAAGCTGGCAAATAAGGCATAAAAATATATCCATCCGGCAATACAGCATATTTCCAGCGGAACTCCATCTTTTGTTTAGGCAGATAGGGAAGAGGCATGTCAGAGGTCATTAAAAGAAAAATAGAACAATTTCAAGTTCCAAAATTTCCTAAAGAATAAAAATATAAAATGAATATCAAAAGATAAACCAACACTATATTATATGTATTTTCATATAGTGACAAGAGGGCAAAAAACAACAACCTCACAGTATACCTAACTCATTGATGGTAACACTCTGAATTCCAAGTTTAACCCATTAAGTGACAATATGTTCAACCTAAAAATCCATTCTAGTTCTTTACGCTTCAATAATGCTTGGCGATCTCCTCCCCTACGTAATTCAGGAACAAGGTCAATAATAGAAAATCTCAAATCTGAAATTTTATGTTCCATCTCCAAAAAATGCTTGGAGACAGGTAGATCTTTTCTCCCTGCCCTTATTGTGGATTTGTGCTTATTAATACGACTACGGCACTCCATGGTGGTTTCGCCCACATACAAGAGTTTGCACGGGCATTGTAGCACATATATGACATAACTTGAACAACAAGTCAAATAGTGTCGTATCTCAAAAGTTTTCCCTGTATCAGGGTGTACAAAGCCATTACCTTTCAGTAGATTTACACAATTCCCACATCTCAAGCATGGGAAACATCCAGTTCGCGATGGAAATATAACCCTTTGATCATCCTTTTTTGTAGGTCCTATATCTGAGCTAACTAATTGATCCCTCAAAGATCTAGATTTACGATATGCTATCCGTGGTGGAACTTGAAATTTAGGCACATTATTTAACGTATCACTAAGGATATGCCATTCCTTACGTACAATGTTCCTAATAGTATTGCTCAAGGGGGACTAAGATGTTATAAAGGTCAACCTCGGTTCTAAAACTTTATTAACTTTATGTTGCAAAAGTTCAGATCTATCTAATTCACGAACTCTCTCCTTATGTTCATGAACCAGTTTTCGCGGATAGCCACGTCTCTCAAATTTCTTACTCATTTCCTCAAGCCTTTCCTCTGCCTGATCTGGATCTTGCACAATACGTTTAACCCTCAAGAGTTGACTAAAGGGAAGATTATTCAACAGTGATTTTGGATGATAACTATCATATCTGACCAAATTATTATTGTCAGTAGGTATCACAAATAAGTCTGTACATAATTTTTCACCTTTCATAAAGACATTAGTATCCAAAAATTGTAGCGATTCCACAGAATAATCCATAGTAAATTTGATATCCTCATCAATCGTGTTTAAGAATGAAAAAAATTCCTACAGCTGAGGCTGAGTGCCTAACCAAATAACAAAAATATCATCTATGTATCGCCACCCCCTCACCACATATCTGAAG
>JAODAL010078764.1:0-12804 GCA_025379985.1 Phyllomedusa bahiana | reverse complement strand
CGGCGATGGACTTGCTGCGGCGTGAGGCTACCAGGTCGCTTCCACTGGTGGGACTTGCTTGCGGTGGCGGCCAAGGGTGGGCGAGGTACAGAATTGGCAATCAGGCTCGTAGTCGGGCACAGGCAGGAGGTCAGGACAGGCGGCAAGATTTGTGGTCGGTAAATGTGAGCAGACGGGTTCGGTACACGGGAGACAAGACAAGACTTTCTGGACCGCTTTCTCGATAAGCATGAGCACTAAGGATCCGGCAAGGCTGCCAGGAAGAGGCCGGACTTAAATAGGAACAGTGCCCGGCAATGACCAATTACCGGCGCACTGTCCCTTTAAATTTCACAGTGCCGGCGCGCGCGCGCCCTAGGGAGCGGGGCCGCGTGCTCCGCGGGACAGAGGCGGACAGAGCAGGAGCGTGGCCGGGTAAGTGAACGCCGGCCGTGACAGGGGGGTGAGCGGACCCCGGACCCGACGTGCGGGACGGGGCGCCGCTCGGCGTCGGGGCACGGATGCGCCTGCGACCCGGGACGAGGGTCGCAGAAGCATCCGTGACAGTACCCCCCCTTGGCACCCCCTCTTCCTAGAGTGGAGGAATTTCTGGATGTTGCTGCAGTTCAGGATGTTCTCCTCCGGTTCCCAAGACCTCTCCTCGGGCCCGAACCCCTTCCAGTCAACTAAAAAATATCGCTTCCCTCTAGTTCTCCTCATACCCAAGATTTCCTTGACCTCAAAGACATTGGGGGCACCCACCACAGACGGAGGAGGGACAGACTTCAGGGAGAAACGGTTAAGGACCTGGGGTTTTAGTAATGAGACATGGAAAGAGTTGGGAATTCGCATGGTAGGAGGGAGCCGGAGTTTGTAGGAGACCGGGTTAATGCGACTAAGGACCTCAAAGGGTCCTAGGAAGCGGGGTCCCAGTTTGTAGGAAGGCATCTTAAGGCGGACATATCTGGCCGACAGCCACACCTTGTCACCTGGGGAGAAGACAGGAGGAGGACTTCTTCTATCGGCTTGGGTCTTCATGCGCTCAGAAGCACAGAGCAGAGACTAGCGGGTCTGGGACCAGATGGTCTTCATGTCCTGGACCAGTGCGTCCACCGGCAGAACCTCGGATGGAGATGCCAGAGGGAGAGGTGGGCGGGGATGTAGACCATATACGATGTAGAAGGGGGAAACCCCCGCGGACTCTGAATCTAGGGAGTTATAAGAGAATTCCGCCCATGGTAGCAAGTTGGACCAGTCGTCTTGGCGTGCAGAGACGAAGTGGCGTAGGTAACATCCCAAGACCTGGTTGACCCTCTCTACCTGGCTATTCATCTGAGGGTGGTAAGCGGAAGAGAAGTCGAGCTTCACCTGGAGTTGGGCACACAGGGCCCGCCAAAACTTGGAAACAAACTGGACCCCCCGATCCGAGACGATTTGCTGACCCCCCGATCCCATGCAGATGGAACACGCGATGAAAGAATAGCTCCGCCAAGCGGGTGGCAGACGGCAGGCCTGGCAAAGGGACAAAATGCGCCGTCTTGGAGAACCGATCTGTGATCACCCAAATAATGGTGTTGCCAGCCAAAGGAGGGAGATCGGTTATAAAGTCCATAGTAATGTTGGTCCATGGTTGAGTTGGGATGGGTAGTGGATGTAGTAGGCCTGCCGGCTTGTGACGAGGCGTCTTGTTGCGGGCACAGGAGTTACAAGACTGAACGAAGTCCTTGACATCCTTAACGAGCTCTGGAAACCAATAGAACCAGGATATCAAGAGGAATGTTTTTCAGGCGCCGGGATGACCGGCAACCAAGGAGCAATGTCTCCATTTCAAGATACGTCTGCGGAGAGCAGGCCTTACGAAGGTCTTCCCCGGGGGAACCTTTCGGAGGTCAACTGGAGCAGCCGAGATAAGACGTTCTGGGGGAATTATGTGCTTCGGAGTAGTCTCTTCACCCACCACGTCGGAGGCACGGGAGAGAGCGTCGGCTTTCACGTTCTTCTCTGCGGGCCGGAAGTGGATCTGCGGGAGAAGAAGAGCGACCACCTAGCCTGGCGTGGGTTAAGTCGCTGAGCCGTCTGGAGGTATGGGAGGTTTTTGTGGTCTGAATAGATGTGGATGGGGTAGCGAGCACCCTCCAGCAGATAGCGCCACTCCTCCAAAGCCAGCTTGATAGCTAGTAGCTCCCGGTCGCCAATCGTGTAGTTCCTCTCAGCCGAGGAGAACATCTTGGAAAAGAAGCCACACGTTACGGTCTTGCCTGTGGGCCCTTTTTGCATAAGAACTGCTTTGACCCCCACAGACGAAGCATCCACTTCCAACGTGAAGGGTTTCATGGAGTCCGGTCGCAAAAGGATAGATGCTGTGGTAAAGGCAGATTTGAGCTTAGCGAACGCCTCTTCAGCTTCGGAAGGCCAGCAGCGGGGGTTAGCATGTTTCTTTGTAAGCGCCACTATCGGGGCCACTAGCGTAGAAAAGTGGGGATTAAATTGACGATAGTAGTTACAGAACCCCAGAAAGCGCTGTATGGCTCGCAGGCCGACTGGGCGTGGCCACTGCAACACGGCTGACAGTTTCGCTGGGTCCATGCGTAGGCCTTGGTTAGAAATGACGTATCCCAGAAACGGAAGGCTAGTTTGGTGGAAGAGGCACTTCCCTAGCTTGGCATACAGATGGTTCTCTCAAAGACGCTTCAACACCTGATGAACATGGCTACGGTAGGTCTCGAGGACAGGAGAGTACACCAAGATATTATCTAGGTAAACCACTACGCAGGTGTTGAGAAGGTCTCTGAAGAGGTCATTCACGAGCTCCTGGAAGACGGCAGGTGCATTACACAGTCCGAAGGGCATCACCAGTACTCAAAGTGCCCGTCCCTGGTGTTGAAGGCCGTCTTCCATTCATCGCCCTTGCGGATTCGGACCAAATTTTAGGCCCCTCTCAGATCCAACTTGGAGAAGATCCTTGCGCCCCCGCAGTCGGTCAAAGAGCTCTGTGATCAACGGCAGAGGGTACCGGTTATTCACCGTGATCTTGTTCAGACCCCGGTAATCTATGCATTGCCGTAAGGAACCGTCCTTTTTTACGAAGAAGAACCCCGCCCCTGCGGGAGAAGAGGACTTTCAAATGAACCCCTTCCGGAGATTCTCCTGGACGTACTCCGACATGGCTTGTGTCTCTGGAACAGATAAGGGGTAGACTCTGCCTCGAGGAGGACTGGTGCCAGGCAGTAAGTCAATCGGGCAGTCGTAAGGACGATGCGGAGGAAGACTCTCGGCTTGTTTTTCAGAGAACACGTCAGCGTACTCCAGATACTCATGCGGGAGACCGGGCAGTGGCTCACAAAGGGTCGAGCGGGAGCAGGAAAGCACCGGGTGAGGCGCCACCAAACAACGCCCCCGACAGTTGGGACCCCAATGAGTTACTTCTCCACTCGTCCAGTCCAGGGTAGGTGAGTGGAGCCGCAGCCATGGAAGTCCGAGGAGGACCGCCGACGAGGAGCGAGGCAACACGTAGAAGGAGATCTCTTCTTTATGTAGCGCTCCCACGTGGAGGGACAGTGGCTTGGTGGCAAACTGGATGCTGTCGCTAAGCAGCTCCCCACTGACAGATGAGATAACGAGCGGTTTCTCCAGGTGGACCACCGGAAGACGATACTGTCTCACCAGAGACTGATGGATAAAGTTCCCGGCTAAGCCCGAATCCAGAAACGCCGGAACTTGGAACGAGATTCCAGCTTCAGACACGACCTGTACTGGCATCAGCACGCGTGGAGAAGAGGAGTTTGCACCTAGGAATGCCTCTCCCACAGAACCTAGGTGCGGGAGTTTCCCGCACGCTTGGGACGCTTGGGACAACTCCTCCGGAAATGTTCTGGGCTGCCACAGTAGAGGCACAAGTTCCTTTGCTGACGCTGGGCCAACTCTTGCTCAGTGAGACGAGCCCGATCAATCTGCATAGGCTCCTCGGTGGAGGTTGACGACTGTGGCGCAGGAGGCCTCTGGAACACCGGTGCCAGGCGAGGAAACTGGCGAGGTTGGGCTAGCTGATGCTCTTGCCGAAGTTCCTCCTCCCGTTCAAAGAAGCGCATATCAATGCGGGTAGCTAACTGGATCAAGTCCCTGAGGAAAGATGGGAGGTCTCTAGCGGCCAAAACATCCTTAACTCGGCTTGAGAGCCCTTTCTTGAAGGTGGCACACAGGGCGGCCTCGTTCCCTGACAGTTCTGAGGCTAAGATGCGGAATTGCACCATGTAGTCTCCCACAGACAGGTCTCCCTGGCGTAGGTTTAGGAGGGCTGTCTCGGCGGAGGATGCCCGAGCTGGTTCTTCAAAAACACTACGGAACTCACTGAGGAATGACTGTAGATCCGCCCTCACCGGATTGTTCCTGTCCCACAGAGGTGTAGCCCATGCCAGGGCCTTCCCGGAGAGCAGGCTGACCACGAAATACACTTTCGCACGTTCGGACAGGAACTGATCGGCCATCAGCTCCACGTGCATAGAATATTGGGTGATGAACCCCCTGCAAAGTTTCGGGTCTCCGTCGTACTTGGTCGGGAGCGACAACCGAAGCTTGGGGGCCCCCAGAGCCACAGGAACCGTAGAGACAGGAACAACCACAGGAGATGGCGAAGGTTGCTGCTGCTGGGCGGTGACGAGTTGCTGCAACATGGTGGACAGCTGGGTCAGTTGCTGCGCCTGTTGACCGAGTTGCTGTGACTGGCGGGCAACAACGGTCGTCAGATCCGCCAGGCTGGGTAACGGCACCTTGGCAGGATCCATGGCCGGATCCTACTGTAACGGTCTTGTAGTGGATCCCCTGGACCACCGCAAGCAATGGTGAAAGCCCACACCAGGGAGCGGAATCCAAGTAAGTCCCGGTATTCACCAGAGCCCGCCGCAAAGCGGGATGGACTTGCTGCGGCGGGAATCTACCAGGTCGCTTCCACTGGTGGGACTTGCTTGCGGTGGCGGCCAAGGGTAGGCGAGGTACAGAATCGGCAATCAGGCTCATAGTCGGAGACAGGCAGGAGGTCAGGACAGGCGGCAAGATTCGTGGTCAGTAAACGTGAGCAGACGGGTTTGGTACATGGGAGACAAGACAAGACTTTCTGGACCGCTTTCTCGATAGGCATGAGCACTAAGGATCCGGCAAGGCTGCCAGGAAGAGGCCGGACTTAAATAGGAACAGTGTCCGACAATGACCAATTACCAGCGCACTGTCCCTTTAAATTTCACAGTGCCGGCACGCGCGCGCCCTAGGGGGTGGAGCCGCACGTGCCCCGGGACAGAGGCGGACAGAACAGGAGCGTGGCCGGGTAAGTGAACGCCGGCCGTGACAGGGGGATGAGCGGACACCGGACCCGACGTGCAGGATGGGGCGCCGCTCGGCATCGGGCACGGATGCGCCTGCGACCCGGGACAAGGGTCGCAGGGGCATCCGTGACACATAGGCAGGTATATGCAGTTTAATGTCCCCTCATAGGCAGGTATAGGCAGTTATAGGCAGGTATATGTCCCCCATAGGCAGGTATAGGCAGCTTGATGTACCCTATAGGCAGGTATAGGTAGGTATATGTCCCCCATAGGCAGGTTATAGGCAGGTATAGACAGTTAAATGTCCACATAGGCAGGTTATAGGCAGGTATAAGTCCTCCATAGGCAGGTATAGGCAGATATAAGTCCCCCATAGGCAGGTATAGGAAGGGTTTTTAAAAAAATAAAAAATACAAGTACTCACCTCTCGCCCTCGCTGCTCCAAGGCGCTCCATCTTCTTAACCGCAGAGGGGGCGTGATGACATAGCATGCTGACTGTGACAGAGTCCTATTGCGGAGCAGGGAGCACCCGCTTTCTGCTCCGCAATAGGGTCTTCAGCTGTATGCGCTCCCAAAGAAAAAGCATACAGCTGAAGAGATTGCCGACGCCCGGGCCATGGAAGTGGTTGGACGCTGACGGAAACCCTTTCAGTTTTAACCCGAGGAGGCTTTTTCATTACATTTTTGTGCTGAAAAACTCGGCTTTTTACTCGAGTATATACAGAAAAATGCAATTTTTACATATTTTAAAGTTTTAAATAAGGTACGAGGGAAGTGCTTTAATTACGAAACCTAACACAAGGGGGGCAGAATCTGAATTTACAATGTATTTTTCACTTTCCTAGCTACATACTTCAGCAGTGTTTTATTTCAGGTAATTTCCTCTGTAAATCTAAATATGTTTCGGGAGAGCAAAAAAATTACATTGTTTTTTAGTTAATAGCTAATTTATTTTTAAAAGGGGTTGCAGTGCTACAAGCACCATAGAAGATATAAAGATCTGTTGTGAGTAATGTGTGGGTGAGATTAGCTCTCGTGGATGTCTCAGCGATGAGTTGGTTTGGCACCACAATTAGAAAACATGCTTGAATGTTCTCAGGAAGAAGCCTTTGTTACTAAACAACCTTATTTATGCCTCTAAAGATAATTTTCACTGAACGTGTCACTGAAGACTCTCGCACAAGACTTCTACAGTAAACTCTCTATGGTTCTTCATGATATCCCACTTGCAATATCAGCTGTGACCAGCAGATGTTGATGCAAAACTGGTAATTTATTGGATTGAAGGGGAATTCAGTTTTTTATGTTTTCATCTGTCTACTGTAATGCATCTTTAATAGGACCAACTTTGGTGCCATTTAAAGGGTTTACTCAGGTATTCATAAACACTGGTGTCATGCTTCGGATTCTGATAAAAGTCAAATTGGACCTGTACCCGGGGTGATTCGATTACGGTCAGACTGAATAGATTTTTGCCAATAAGTTGGAAAAAGAAAGACTGTAACCATTTAGGGTTTTTTAACTAGTTTGCAGGTCTGGGAAAAATATATTCTTGTGCCCTAGGCAAATAAGACACATAGGGCCACATGTATGAAAACTGTTTAGGTCTAAAATTCATTTTGTTGCCCATAGGTTACTATGGGCAAAAAAGTGAGTTTTAGACCTAGACAGTTTTCATACATGTGACCCATAGTGCACTCTCCAGTGGAAAATTCAGCCCACTCCATGTCTCCTTGCGCCCCCATTTTCTGCCTGGGATGAAGTGGCGCTCTAGGTGGTCTCCTTCCTGTCATCACTGGCCCTGCTAGTTTGGAAGGGTTAAGTTACTGCTCCCTGGAGCTTCCGATCCAGAATCACTCTCAGTCCAACATCACTTTCAGTTCCAGAAACCCTAATGGGATATTGGGTCAGAAATCCTGTAGAACCAAGAGTGTCATGGGACCAGAAGAGCCACAAAGTGGTAAATTAACCCTTAGAATCCAGTTAAAAAAAAGCCCAACCCGAAACCAAATTTTGGTATTTTAGTTTATAACCCATGAATTTGGGTTCAGGCTTTCCCCAATCCAATTTTTTTTTAGAAGTTTGGTGGGAAACCAAATGTCAAACCAAACGGGACAGGTTTGAATTTCATTAACCTCTTCCGGGCAGATGACATTACTAGATTAACTCTGGTCCTGGCCTTTTAACCCTCGGATGACCTAGTAAATGTAAACTGTTCCGTCCTCAATCAGCCTCCTCATAACATGATCAAAAGGTGCTGACCGGTAGTCATGGCGGCCTGGGGCCTAATATAAGCCTCTATACTGCCATCTTATTACAATTACTATTACTACTACTTACTACTATGACAAAGTTATAATAGAAGAGCCATTATTGAAAACCCTTTCGGGCAAGATATTAGTATAGCAAAATAGTGAACCATCGGTAGGGGAGGCTGAAACACTCCATACAAACAGAGTGGCATGTTGTCTATTTGTAATTAATGTAAATGTTATATACTGTGTAAATATGTTTGCAAGGGGTTAACATAACAAAGCACTTTATTTATGGAAGGGATGCCCTAAAATATTTCTAGACGTGCAGCCAATTAGAGGGGGGAAAAGGGAGGGGCTGCAGTTCCCATATAAAAGGAACCTTTCATGTTGGGGACTCAGTTCTCAGTACTTAATTTTTGAGTTCTGTTGAAGAGTGAGTATTCCGCATGGTGATCATTCCTCCCCTAGCCAGCAGTGAGGTAGACAGGCTACATGCACACCATCTGCCTGGTAGTTCACTGGAGAAAGAGAGGACAGAAGGAGGAAGAAGAAAGGTAGATGGGGAGCAGGAGTAAAGATATTTAAGAGAGCCTGGGGAACTGTCCGGGGAGAGAGGAAGACTGATCTAAGGATAAAGAAGCCTGAGTAGACAACTCAGGGAACATTTCTAAGGACAAATCCAGTCCTTAGCAGAATTGCCCGCCCAAAAGCCACATTTGCTATGGGAGAGAAAAAGTGAGAGAAATAAAAAGGGCCCTTTGGAGTTGTCCTGAAAATTGCTAAAGAGAAAGATTGCAAAGGGAGAGAAGTGTGGAAACCTCGAGGAGTTGTCTGCCAGTCAACAGTTTTAAAATCTGCGAGTAAAACCTGCAGACCACAAAGCTTAGAACTTTTGTGTTTTTTTCAGCACCAAAGTACTACACCATCCATCCATCCCACACTGGTAGGCCTGACATCCCCTGCCACACCTGCTAACCAGGTGCCCTTTTGTGGTTACATTTACAAATAGGAAAATAAATGAATTGTTTTGGTTCCCCAGTAAAATTACAGTATATGTATGGTAAATGGGACCTTTAAAAAGTTCAATTTCTCCTGTAAAAAACATATGTTTATGTAGATGGAGAAAAAAAATCTGGCTCTTGGAAGATGAGGAGGAAAAAATAAATGCGATGTAGAGAAAAATCCTTGCAGTGGGGAAGAGTTGAAGGGTTGCCCAAAGGTTATTTTTTTTAAATATACTTAGGCTCCTGGTGCCCTGATAAGATAAAAAAAAAAAACTGTACTCGCCTCTACTCCCCACCTAAGTTCCAGTGCTACTGCCTTTGCCATCTTAATTGGACCAAGTTTGCCCTATTAAGCCAACATATATGATTTAGCAAAAATGTAGGGTAACACACGCTTTTGTGTCCAATGCAAAAATGGTATGCATTGGCTGAATAGAGCAAACATAGTCCAATTAGGACTATATCTGCCTTATAGAAGTCTATGACACTGTCACAATTTCCTTTAGGATAAAATTTTAACAGATGCCTATGGGCAACATGTATGAATGGGGCTACAGCAGTTTGGCAAGGTTTGTGGCCAAAAACCTGTTGCAGCCCTGTTCTATAGATGTATGAACAGTCGTACGCCCAAACTTGGCGCATCCTGCACCAGACACAATACTTTTGAATGCGCGGAGGGTGGAAGAAGAGAGGTTGGAGGGTATTGCACCAGAATTGTATTATTGCCCCAAAGTTTGCACATAACTGTCATACAAATCATTGCCAATTTCAAAGCAGCATGGTTGAGACAAATTTTGCCGTAAAACAGGACACATGTTTAAAGTGCTGTGAGACGCTTTCATATATACTGGCATCTTCTACACTCCTTTAAAGGGAATGTGTAATCAAAAAATGACTTATTGTTTAACTCACATTTTTAATGAATTTTTTTTTTTCCATATCACTTTCAATATTTTAAAAAAATTCTCAAGTCCTGCAGTTTTCACTTTGACCACTAGGCCTAATAATAGTCTGACACTTCCTGTTCTATAGAGAAAGATTTTCAGTAGTCTGCACATTATCCATACAAGCAGGATTACACTGAAAGGAGACACCAATGTGTATAGATAACACAGGATCCACCATTCACAAGAGGAGATGACAGCTCACTCTCTCCTCCTCCTTGCTCACTGACTTCTTCCCATGTCACAAAGCCTAAAAAACTCTCCTATAGAAGTCAATGGGACTGAGTCAGTCTTAAGGCTCCTATGTGCATGAAGCTGCTGTAAAGCATCTCTCTGACTGCTGTTAAAGCAGTGCAAGCAAGAATGCTGTCTCCACAATCCTATATAGACGACTGAATTGAGAAATCTACAATCAGAAAATAAAAACAGTGAAGAAGAAAAGAAGATGGATCAGGGTCTTGATTTAATAAATAAAAAAAAAAATTGGCGACAGATTCCCTTTAAAGCGAATTAACACTGGCGTGTCAGCTACAGGTTTCATACATGTTGCCCTAGGTAAGTGAACAATAATTATATTAAAGAGCTGAACTTATAAAATATTTCTAAGATCACTACCACATCTCATCATCACCGCAATAGAAAATGCATCCCATTCCTGGCAGTTTTTAAAATCTGTGCTTGCAGTCATTGAATGGCAACAAGTTTTTATTTTATTTTTTTCCAAAGAATGCAAATCTGTCTTGGTGATGTGATGCCTGCAACTTGCTGCAGTTTTTAGAGCTCTCTCTTGTAGTAACTGTGCATCTGTTCATCCATCAAAAGACCAGGATGAATCTTCATCCTCTGGAAGTAGACAGTGAAGATTTCTCTTCAATGTCTACAAGCAAAGATATTGAAATATATGAATAACTGACACAGACGGTATATTAGAAAATTGTGTACGATTTTATTATGCAATGAATAAACTTTATTTGCTGAAACTGCAATACCCTTTTACTGTATATTTCCCTAACTGTGCATGAATAAGTGCAATGTTAACAGCATTGCATATAATACAGTCAACAAGCTGGGAGAAGAACACTGCACCCACATCTTATTTACAATGGATTTGTATTATGTCCTACTGTTAATCCAATATCTTTTTTTTATTAAGCTGCTTGTGGAAACAATTGTCCTCCCTGTCTCTTCCTTCTGTTGCTATGAGCCTTGGTTGTGTCTTAAATGTCACTTGTCTGGCTGGATCTGGCAGTTGTCATTGTTATATTCATGTTTGCTTTCTTAGAAATGGAAAATCTATAGCAGAAAAGCAAAGTCCCTAAATCTAGCTAAGGAAGGGGATTGATTGACAGCAGCGGGAAAGAAGGATATTACAGGCTCAGTTGTCTGCTATAGATCCTCTAGGGATAGATGAACAGCGCCACCTGCTGGAACCATGCTGCATATGAGGCATACAGAACAAGGCAGGGAGCTGCATGATCGCTTATGTTAAATTTTAAATTTTGAGTAAAATTTTGAGTAAAATTTACAGTTTTTCAGCTATGGAAAATGTTGTTTAACTGGAATTACTTTGCTTTTCTTAACTTTTTCTGATTCTGGCTTGCATCATGGGCTGCTCTGGAGGCTGTAAAGGAAATAAAACTTGCACACAGGGTTTTTTTATTGTACAGATTGCAGGCTTCTCAAGAATAAGGGCTTGTCCCCACGGCACAGGATTTCAGTCAGATTTACAGACGGTTTTCGGATTTGAAAGCTGTCTGTAAACCGACAGTCAACCTTTTACATTAACTCTAATGAAAAATCCGTGCAGTGGTGACTACTGCACGGATTTTCTGCTGGACGGTTTCCGAAAAACTTAGCACATGTGCATTCTTCCGCCCGGTTTTCATGCAGAACATGAACATGTGGGTGTGAAGGGGGACGGCTTGAATCTGCAAACCGCGGACAAAAGCCGTCCCTCTAGGTGCCAAAAACAGACCAAATACTGGTCGGGAAATCCGACCGTTATTTGGTCTTTGCCATGTAAACGCACCCGAAATAGTGAAAGCGCTCATATGAACACCTCTGTGGTTCTCTGGAACTGTGGGAACAAGGTGAGTATAACTGGTGATGGGATGGGAGCCTTACTGCTTGTCTCAATGGGCCACCGTATAAAGGAGAAAGATCAGCTGGGTCGCCTGGGAGTGTTGGCATAACCTATGCCAAGAAGCAGAGTGTAATGGGACCGCAGTATTCAACAGAGCCCGCCATAAGACAGGTTAGTCTTTGCTGTAGGAAACCCCCAGGTTGCTATCGTCGGCATAGGTCCTCATGGTGACATGATGAGCCTAGGAGCGGGGTACAGTAGGATGAGGCGTGGGGTAGTCAGAAAATAGGGCAGAGTCAGAAACGTAACAGAAAGAATCGGTAACAGGAAAGCAATCCGAAGATAACACACAGGAGTGGTCAACCACAGCAAACAACAGCAACGACTGGGCAAAAGGGTGCTGGGAGAGGTGTCTCTTAAATGTCCATGGTCAGATGTGGATGACTGGGAAAGACCTTATAATCAAGGGCCTAGAGGGCGACCAGTAGGATGTGGCCGTAACAAGCAGCAACAGGGTGAGGCCGGCGGCAAGGAGGCCAGCAGGAAGGCATCTGTGGCCGGGGAGGGGCGGGTGTGACCACAGACTGGAATCTGGACCGCGACACAGCCCGTTATGGGAGAGGAGGAGCGGGAGCAGCAGTGGACTGGGCGTCGGACCATGACGCAAGATGCTTCACTGCTAGGAAAAAAGCTGCATTTTCAAAGTTTTCCTTTAAGAACACCTTAAAAAGATTTAAATAAACACAAAGATTAAATGAGTAAAACAATGCTACATCTACGCCTGTATTCTGCCGGTTCTCGGAAATTGCCAATTACATAAAAATCTGTAATTTCTTGGACGACTTTACTAAGGATTCAGCTTTTAGAACTTGGCACTGCCTAGTAACCTATCTTACTAGATACATTTTATTAATGTAAATACACAAAATAGACCAAAACATTTTTTAAAAAAAATAAAGAACATAAATAAATGGCAGCATTGTTGACAAAGCCCCATAATGATTAATATTAAAAAAAAAAAAAAAAAAAAACTAATTAACACCAGAAGTGTAAAGATGATCACAATAATAACAGGCAGAAAGCTCAGAGAGAGATATACAGAGTCAATGCAAAGAAAACATAATGATAAGCAGAAATAAGCAAAGACCAGTAACAATACCCTACACAGTGAGCAAACAATAGTTAATGAAAGTGCTGATAATTTCTTTTTGCATACTACCCCC
>JAODAL010078763.1:0-12804 GCA_025379985.1 Phyllomedusa bahiana | reverse complement strand
ACACACATCTCCCCCTTACACAATAAATCATACACCCTCCCCCCTATCTCCAACTTACATAAGCTGCCAAACACTGGCCTGACCTAAGAATGGGGACAGTCACCACCCAACTTTTATGACTCTCCTGTAAAAAACCAGACCCAGATTTTGTCTCAAGCAACTAACAGAAAATGTATGTCAAAAAAACCTACTGTCTGATACCTGAAATTTTTTCCCCAATTTTTCACCTCAACAATGCCGGGGTCCTTGGTACACAACCCTTGGTCCCCCAAACAACCCCTTTTGCCCTCTTACATACCCCCCCCCCCCCTTCCCCAGACCGTGGTTCGGGGACCTTTACCACATGCAAATGTACCCTTGACGGGGCATCTCATTACCCTTAGTTTCCCCGGGGCCTAGTTCTACTAAAGGGGGAAAAATTTTTTGGGGGCCCAAGAACCATGGGGTGACCGAGCTTTTTCTTTCTTTCTCTTACCCATCGGGGGGAGCAGATCTCCCACCAACCTAAATTTATGCCCAGTATAGTTGCCCCCAATCCCTTTTTTTTTTCCCTTACACCTGAGTACATTCAATAAATCACTCAACTTTTTTTAAAAAAATAAGTGGGGATAAATTTTTAAAATTTTTAAAAACAAACGCCAACCCTAAAAATGTACATCTCCCGTCTCTTTCTCCATAAGGGAAACCCGTGGGCGGTAGTTCCCTCTCCATTCACCTAATTCCCCCTCTCTTTCCTTACCAACCTGTACTAGTACGGGTCCCCCGAGTTCCTTACTCTTTCAGTTCGGGTTGTCAACTATCCCAAGGGGATTATTCTTCGACCCCCAGCTAGTGATCTAAGCAAAAGAATTGGAAGACTCACCCCGTTATCTATATAGACCCAGTTATACTTATAGACCCATTTTATATATTAAAACCCCGGTATGCTATATGCCAAACGAGCTGTGGATTTTGTTTCCTCGCAATGGATTCCCGGGGTCATGGGAAAGATTCCAAAACAATGTAAGCAGATAAAAAAGACCCCAGTATGTACCAAATGTCTAACCCCCCTTTAAAGACCGCACGGGGGGCTTTCAGGATTTGTTTGAAGCGAGTTTTTTTGGGCGTCACTCAGACATTTTTATTTGCGGCTCAGGATCAAGCAGTACTGAAATGGGCTGTACTTCACAGTGGTTCCAAAACGCAGTCTCTCAAACCCGGAAGAGGGGAAACCTCCGTCCCCGGGCTTTAAAACCCCTTTTATTTGCCATGGTCAGTACGGGGATAAACAAAGGGGCTTTCCCCGTTCGTGGGTGATCGGGAATCCCGGGGACGACAAACCCGAAGTACGGCCCGCACAGTCAGCCTAGGACCTAGAGTAGTCCGGGCTGTTTGTGTAAGAAGCCAAAACGATCAGGGCACACTGTTTTGCTACCTCACTGCGCCCGGTCAAAATGACAAAATTATAAAGGGGTTTTGCAATTTGAATATGCTAATTATTACTAGGTAAAAAAAAAATGTAAAAAAGTTATCTTTTCATGGGGGTTAAAAAAAAAAAAAAGTGTAGAAAAAAATATAATAAAATAAAAATAAATATTTAATAAAAAACAATTGTGCATACATTACACACAAAGAAAACAAGTTATTAAGTGTGAAATATGAATGGTGTAAAACTAATGTAAAAAAACAAAAAAAATTGGAAAAAATTCTGCAATAATTTATAGGTGGACTTGAACTATTTACCCAAAAAGTACAACTTGTCCCAAATAAAACAAGGCCTCATACAACTGTGTCATTGAAAAAATAAAAAAAATCTTTTTGTCTCTCTTTTTCTGGATTTCAACCCCCTACCGAGGATGCATATGCAGGTCAAAAGCAGCTCTAGGTCTGCCTTAATTAGGAGGCTTTCCCCTGCTCCCTTATAAGCCACATCGAGACTGGCTGCTCATCTGCTGAACAGGCATGACACACTGTCAGTGCCCTACACACTCTCTTTGTCTATTGGCAGCAACTCGACTTCCCAGGTTTTTAACTCTCCTCCTCTTTCTTCTTGTGCATCCATGACATCTACTGTTCAGAGGGGCAAACTGCTGGTTCACACCCTACTCAGTGTTACAAACGTCTAATAGCAGCATTATAATAAATCTTGCTAGAGTTTTTATGACAATTATATAAATGACTTTTACTTCAGTCACTATAGCTTTGTCGGCCATAGCTGTTCATTCTTACTCTTCTGTTCTAAATGTTGTATATTGTGATATATTGTATGTGTCTGATGAAGGAAGAGGGTTGAAATGCATTGTACCTATAAGAACAAATCTGTGCAAAGGTCCACTCGGCAAGCTGTGTTCTACCATTACCATAAGCACTGCAAGCAACAAAAAGATGATTTTTTTTATTAATCTCTGTGACACTTCTCTTCTTCTTTTCTTTAATCAAATATTCAAACAAGGATTTTGCTTTTAATTTTAATTTTCTTTAATCAGTTGTTAGTAAAGGAGGTGTCTAACAGGTATCTCTCCTGTTCTATTGCTCTGTCTTGGTGTCAGCCAGTGGTGTTTTTATTACCCCAAGGCTGACACTAACAAACGTCATCTCACTATTATGCCACTATCCAATGCATAAAGGGTACTGGGAAGAGATAGGTTATTACCAAAATCTCATGTGACAGTCTGCCTCTGGTGCAGCCATAGGCTGATTTTATTAGGATAGAAAGGGGCCAGTATCCATGGACCTTCCAATCATGATAGAATAAATAAATTATTTAAAAAAAACTAAGTGATCCCTTTTATTTATTCCTGAATCTTTTTATTCTTATACTGATAATCATGACAAGATGACATCCTCTACGTCATAGAGGAAATAATGTTTCACTTTCATCATAGACAGTGACACACCGTCACAAGATGTTCTAGAAAAGAGTAAATGCCTTTCTTGAAAAATATAGTATTGGAATAGAGTCTGGAGATGAGAAGTTGATCCAGGGATTTATTCTGTCATATTAGAGTCAGAAAATTATTTTTCCTCTAGAATAGTCAAGTGGTATCTGCCTCATAGGGGCTTTTGCCTTCCTCTGGATTAACTATAATCAGCCAACAGTTTCAGGATGCTAATATCAGCATTGGAAGGTCCATGGATATTAAGGCTATGTTCACACGGCTTAAAATTGAACATATTTCATTCCGTAATTACGCGCCGAGTTGGGGGGGGGGGGGGGGGGGGGGGGGGGGGGGGGGGGGGGGGGGGGGGGGGGGGGGGGGTGTGGGGGGGGGGGGGGGGGGGGGGGGGGGGGGGGGGGGGGGGGGGGGGGGGGGGGGGGGGGGGGGCCGGGGTTTTTTTGTTTTTTTTTTTTTTTTTTTTTTTTTTTTTTTTTTGTGTTTTTTTTTTTTTTTTTTTTTTTTTTTTTATTTTTTTTTTTTTCTGTTTTTTTTTTTTTGTTTTTTTTTTTTTTTTTTTTTTGTTTTTTTTTTTTGAAATTTAACGCAAATTACGGCTGGAATACGTCCAAGTCATTACGTAATTTCCACAGTTCTCATAGAGAACTATGGATTACGTCTTCTCTCCCTGCTCGGCGAATCCGCCGAGCGGGGGAGATAATTGACATGTGAATTACCAGAGGCGTATAGGCGCCGCTGGTAATGAAAGTCTATGGGCCAGCGAAGTGCCGGCCTCCCGCACCCGGCCACACGGCGTAATTGCGGGGCGTAATTACGCCCTGCATTTAAGCCGTGTGAACCTAGCCTAAATGTAATATTACTATAGCTTCACCTTATCCATTTTCACAAATAAAACAGGCAGTGCAATTAGGTACATGTTCATAACTAAAATACAGAACATTATACTCACCTACTACTTTCCATTACTAGAAAAAAAAAACTATCATCACACATACTATGCATTCTCATATCTTCTCTCACAGGTCTGATTACACTACTGTAGAGCGACACCTAGAGTTGATTTATCGCTACTATTTAGAACTTGATTATTACTATTGTGTATAATAGCAACACTCAATATTTTGGAATGACCACAATGTTTCATTTTAGCAGATATGTGTCAAACAGTTAAAATATCTGACTAAACCTATTTGGGGACACCAAATCTAACATCAACAATATTGACAGTTGGGTACCCAAAATACGCTGGTGTACCATATTATCCATTATAGATATGTGGTAGATTGGAGAGTATATCTAGTGACCGCACTGCATTGAATGTGAAAGGAGAGAAGCTGAGCTCTGTGATATATAGGTTTGTATGATAGAGGATAGGAGCTGAGCTCTGGGATATATAGGGTTGTATGATAGAGGAGAGAAGATGAGCTCTGTGATATATAGGGTTATATGATAGAGGAAAGAAGCTGAGCTCTGTGATATATAGCTATATATAGGGGAAGAAGCTGAGCTATGTAATTAGGCTATATGATAGAAGGAGAGAAGATGAGCTCTGTGATATATAGGGTTATATAATTGAGGAAAGAAGCTGAACTCTGTGATATATAGGATTATATGATAGAGGAGAGGAGCTGAGCTCTGTGATATATAATGTTATATGATGGAGGAGAGAAGCTGAGCTCTGAGATATATAGGGTTATATGATAGAGGGAGAGGAGCTGAGCTCTGTGATATATAGGGTTATATGATAGAGGAGAGAAGCTGGGCTCTGTGATATATAGGATTATATAATAGAGGAGAGAAGCTGAGCTCTGTGATGTATAGGGTTATATGATAGAGGTAGAGGAGCTGAGCTCTGTGGTATATAGGGTTATATGATAGAGGAGAGAAGCTGAGCTCTGTGATATATAGGGTTATATTATAGAGGAGAGGAGCTGAGCTCTGTGGTATATAGGGTTATATGATAGAGGAGAGAAGCTGAGCGCTGGGGTATATAGGGTTATATGATAGAGGGAGAGGAGCTGAGCTCTGTGATATATAGGGTTATATGATAGAGGAGAGAAACTGAGCTCTGTGATATATAGGGTTATATGATAGAGGGAGAGGAGCTGAGCTCTGCGGTATATAGGGTTATATGATAGAGGAGAGAAGCTGAGCTCTGTGGTATATAGGGTTATATGATAGAGGGAGAGAAGCTGAGCTCTGTGGTATATAGGGTTATATGCAGGGGCGTAACTAGAGAAGCCGGGGCCACATGGCAAACTTTTGGATGCCCCCCTGAGCCCCCACCCTCGCCTGCCTCCCTGACCACAAACATTTACCAGAACATGCAGTTCGATAATGTAGATAATACAAGGAGCAAATAACCTCACCATACTTCTCACTATCATACTGCTACCAAACTATACCAAAACCAACATTACCAATAACACTACTACATATGGTCCTGATTATACCACCAGAACACGACCACAAATTACCACCACATAGTGACTGAATAATACCCTACACTATTACTGATCAGTACACAAAGACCAATAGTACTGCCATACAGTGACCATATAGTGGTATATACTAGTGTACACAGGCTCTGCATTCTGTATATTACCTCCATATAGTGACCATATAGTGGTAGACACCAGTGTACACAGGCTCTGCAGACTGTATAATACCTCCATACAGTGACCATATAGTTGTAGATACCAGTGTACACAGCCTCTGCAGACTGTATATTACATCCATACAGTGACCATATAGTTGCAAATACCAGTGTACACAGCCTCTGCAGACATATAAGTGATTACAGTGCAGTTACGTCTTGTGACTCACACGTGACGTTTCTGATAAGTCGTTGACTTTCTCTTTTGTTCTGCATCCGTCCAGACCACCATGATGACGTCTGACGACCACTTGTCCCTGCAGATTAAGACACAAATATCTTAGAAGCCTCACTTTTCCAGCACCTCACTCTCTGCCCCCCTGGCTATATGGGGTCCATTTAGGCAGGCAGGGTTTACATAGGCTATAGAGGGCCCCAGATAGGCCAGGTTTAGGTAGGCAATAAGGTCCCCACATAGGCAGGGTTTAGGAAGCTATAGGGCCCCATAATGGCATTCAAGCAGGGTTTAGGTAAGGCCCATATAGACAGGCAGGCAAAGGGGATAGGGCAATATAGGTAGGAAGGTAGGGTTTAGGAGCTATAAGCCATATATGTAGCAGGCAGGCCTTAGGGTAGGCTATAGGGGGCCCATAAGAAGCAGGGCATAGAGCAAGCTATAGGACTATATAAGGCAGGCAGGTTTGGGGAGGACTATAGGGCTACATAAGGGAGGCAGGCTTTTGGGGGGGCTACATAAGGGCAGGCAGGTAGGGGCTATATACATACAGACAGCAGGCAGGTAGGTAGGGGCTATATGGCAGCAGGAAAAGGATTCATTAATACAAAAAAAAAAAAAATAAGAAATCATTTACTCACCAGCTCCACGCTCCCTCACAGCTCGGCTCCCGGGCAGTCTGTGCTCGGCCCGGGCTGCACGATGATATGACGTCAGCACTGTGGGCCTGCGCCTAGCAGCCGTGCGGTCCTGCATCTGAGCGCTCGGGCCGGAGGGCCCGGACGTTCAGAGGCGGTATGCGCCGGGCCCCGCATCTCCGCATCCCCCGGCAGTGAACAGTTATGCTCGTTGCCGGCGGGCGCAGGAGCCGTACTACCGGGGGAGCAGACGGGTCAGTAGCTGCCCCGGGGCACGGGGCCCCTAAGAGCACGGGCCCTGGGGCAGCTGCTTTGTCTGCTCCCCCTGTAGGTACGCCCAAGGTTACATGATAGAGGGAGAGGAGCTGAGCTCTGTGATATATAGGGTTATATGATAGAGGAGAGAAGCTGAACTCTGGGTTATATAGGGTTATATGATAGAGGAGAGAAGCTGAGCTCTGTGATATATAGGGTTATATGATAGAGGAGAGAAGCTGAGCTCTGGGATATATAGGGTTATATGATAGAGGGAAAGAAGCTGAGCTCTGTGATATATAGGGTTATATGAAGAGAGAGAGCTAGCTTGATATATAGGGTTATATGATAGAGGAGAGGAGCTGAGCTCTGTGCTATATGGGGTTATATGATAGAGGAGAGAAGCTGAGCTCTGTGATATATAGGGTTATATGATAGAGGAAAGAAGCTGAGCTGTGTGATATATAGGGTTATATGATAGAGGGAGAGGAGCTGAGCTCTGTGATCAGCGGCGTAACTTCATGCTCGTGGGCCCTAGTGCAAAAAGTTAAATGGGGCCCCCAGTTACCATGCACCATTTGCAATACTAATGCTTTCTTATGTGGCGGGAGGGCTTTTGGGCCCCCTCAGGCTGCAGGGCCCGGTAGCAACTGCTACCGCTGCACCCCCTGTAGCTACGCCCCTGTCTGTGAAATATAGGGTTATATAATAGAGGAGAGAAGCTGAGCTCTGTGATATATAGGGTTATATAATAGAGGAGAGAAGCTGAGCTCTGTAATCTATAGGGTTATATGATAGAGACACTGAGCTCTGTGATATATAGGGTTATATGATAGAGGAGAAGAGCTACTCTGGTAGGTTATAGATAAAGGAGAGTTGGGTTCTGTGATATATAGGGTTATATGATAGAGGAGAGAAGCTGAGCTCTTTGATATATAGGGTTATATGTTAGAGGAGAGTTGCTGAGCTTTGTGATATATAGGGTTATATGATAGAGGAGAGAAGCTGAGCTCTGTGATATATAGGGTTATATGATAGAGGAGAGAAGCTGAGCTCTGTGATATATAGGGTTATATAAAATTTATAGAAAATCAAATCTCCTTTGAGGAGTTATCAGCGCCTGCTTCTAACTAAACCAAGAACAAAACTGACATAACCATAAAGGTTAGTTTTAAAGGCAGGGATAAGGCAGGACAGAAGTGTTACCCTCCTGTCTTCTCCATTGTATATATGTCGCTCAGTGAGCACTCTACATACATATCTGCGTCACCAGAGTCATGATGCTAAGCTTTCCTCACTCCCCCTGTGATGTAGAGTCTCGGCTTCCATCCCTGGAGATCCCTGGGAGTAGAGTCCCGGCATGATGATGTCACGCCACTTACACTGTACACCAGCTCCCAGACCTGGCCAAGTGAAGAGGGAATATGGAGAGGTGAGCATGTTTTTTATTTTCATTTCATTTTTACACCATACTACATAGTTCATATTCTAAACTAAAGGGGGATATTCTAAACTACAGGGGGCATATTCTAAACTACAGAGGGGATATTTTCAATTAACTGGTCGCATATTATAAACTACGGGGGGATATTATAAACTACAGGGGCATATCAATCTAAAGGGGGCTTATTCTAAGCTACATGGGCATATACTAAGCTACAGATGGAATATCCTAAACTACAGGGGGCATATCCTAAGCTTCACGAGACATATCCTAAACTACAGGGGGCATATTCTAAACTTCAAGGGGCTTATTCTAATCTACAGGGGGCATATAATAACAGCTTTCATGTCATAAACTACAGGGAGCATGTAACAAGCTACAGAGGCATGTAACAAGCTACAGGGGGCATATAATAATCAACAGGGGGTCTATGTAACTACATACTACAGACCTATATTACTACTTATTGGGGGAGCCCTCTATAACTACCTATCTACTTAACAGGGGACCTAGATATCTACCTATTGGGGTACCTATAAGTCTACCTACCTAATTGGGCACTATACACTTACCTAATTGAGGACTGCCTACCTAAAATGGGATTTCCCTATCTGTCTAACTAGTTTGAGGGTGTACATACCCTGTTTCCCCGAAAATAACACACCCAAAAATAAGACATAGTGCATTTTTTTTATGCAATTCAGAGTCTGGCTGCTTATGCTAATGTTTGTGATGAAATCACTACAGTATATTAATACATGTTGATGTTTTGTTCAACAATAAATGTGAATTATTGTTCATAGAAAAAAAAAAAACATCCCCTAGAAATAAGTCTTAGCTCGTCTTTAGGAGCAAAAATTTATATAAGACACAGTCTTATTTTCGGGG
Source organism: Phyllomedusa bahiana (assembly GCA_025379985.1). Lineage (NCBI taxonomy): Eukaryota > Metazoa > Chordata > Amphibia > Anura > Hylidae > Phyllomedusa > Phyllomedusa bahiana. Next base: position 3,872 of record JAODAL010078763.1, on the reverse strand, counting down.
AAACAGGGTACATACTATATAGTGGGATTTAACTACCTTCTGTATAGGAATACAAAACAAGACTAAAACTTGGTGCACAAATGTGAGTCTCATAGCCATTTAGGTGCACTTTTACAGTTAAAAGCACGAAGGAGTAATTATTACCGTTTGGGGCACTATAGTTGGGGAGATTGTATAGAGATAGGAATTATTAGGGAAATGCTGGAAAAGTGAGGTGTCTAAGATATTTGTTTTGTAAATTCTACAGTGAAGAGTCATGGCTAGGAAAAGATTTTATGGCGGTCTGGGACAGATGGAGAAGAAAAAGAGAAAGAGAACAACTCTTCAGAGATGTCTCTTGTATGTTCCTGGATGTAACTTTACTGTAATCACTTATATGTCTGCAGAGACTGTGTACAACTGGTAGCTACCCCTGTATTGTCACTATATGCTAGTAATATTGGTTGTAGTATAATGGTTTATATTCAGTAATGGCATGTTGTATTATTCAGTCACTATGTGATGTTAATATGTGTTCATCACCTTGTGGTATTATTCAGTCACTATGTCATGGTGATATGTGGTCATGGCGTGGAGGTATTATTCAGTCACTGTGTGGCTATAATATGTGGTTATGGTGTGGCGGTATTTGGCCACTATGTGGTGGTGATATGTCGTCATGGTGTGGCGGTAATATTCGGTCACTATGTGGTGGTGATAGGTGGTCTTAGTAGGACATTGATAATATTAGCCTTGGGATTCTGGTTTTGTTTAGCAGTGTTATTTGGTAACTGTATGACTTATTTTGTAGCTTTATACATAGAACATTGTGTTAAAGCCTTTTGAATATTCTGGATCTAGTTGATGGTGATGCACTAAGTCACATTGTGGTGCATTATGTTAAGAGGGAGGAGAGGAGAAATTTCTTCACCTCGCCCTTAGTGCAAATTATCCTAGGAACGGCCCTATGTATGGGCTTATATGTTGAGCAGGATTTCTTAGTAAAAGGCAGAAAAATTACTCCTTAATTGACAGTGGAAGTCCTGCTGACCCCACTCATATACAGTTATTGATAGCTTTTCTTAAATCAGTGTGGATAAAGAGCAAACTGTCATTAAGTGTATGTGGGTGGGGTAAGCAGCATACACTGACTGTATAAGCAGAATATACATATATACTGTATGTATTTATATATTGTAGAAGGGCCAGAGGTACCATCATACGCGGGAGGTATTTATCACCGAGGTTCATAGAGAGTTCATCGTTCAGACCGATGCTTCAGATGTGAGGCTGGGGGCTGTCATGTCCCAAGAGATTAATGGGGAAGAACACCCAGTAGTTTACCTTCTGTGAGAGAAATTATTCGATAATAGAAAAGGAGTGTCTAGTGATTAAGGGGGCCTTAGTCTCCTTGTGATACTACTTGTTAGGGAGGAAGTTTAACCCCTTAACCCACCTGGACATATGGGTATGTCCTGGTGGGGATAAGGAGTTGTGCAGGGGGATTGCAGCGCGACCCTGTTACACAGCCGCCGGATGTTAGCAGCTAATTGCAGCTAACACCCGGCGGTTATCCCATGTGATGGGGGCGACGACGCCTGCGCTGTTTAACCCTTTAGGCCGTGTTCACACGGCTTATTTCCCGACGGATTTGTGAGCCGGATTGCGCTCACAAATTCAAGCGTGAATAAGGGGCGGGACGGGGGCGGGGCCGGAGCGCGGCGGGGGCGCCGCTCCCCGCCCCATAGACCATACATTGTTTATGGCACGTACGCGCCATAAATAATGTTCATGTCACTTTCTCCCCCCACGGCGGATTCGTCGACCGGGGAGGAGCGACGGAATCCACTGTTCTCTATGAGAGCAGTGGATTACCGTAATTACTAAGACGGATTGGCGCCGTACTGCAGCGCAAATCCGGCGCGGAGTACGGCGCCAATCCGCGGAGAAATAAGCCGTGTGAACGAGGCCTTAGAGGTTGCAGCAAAGATGGCCGTGGCATCTAAATGAATGATAAACGGCTCCGCACACCGTCCCTCACTCTGATTGGAGCCCCCTCAGCATAACTGCGGAGATCCGATGCCTGGACATGGCAGGAAGAAGCCTTGTGAAGGCCTCCATTGCTGCCATGTTCTCGTTTGCCCCACTTCCGGCCACAGGCAGGAAGTGGGGAAAACGCCATCTCGGTACAGCCTAATGCATTGCCTATGCAATGCCTTAGGCTGTATTAACGATCACGTCCCCTAGTGGTGAAGTGCCCTAAGGGGACTCACAGTTAAAGTAAAAAAAAAAATTTAAAATTAAAATATAAAAAAAATAAAAAAGTATTAAAAGTTCAAATCACCCCCCTTTCGCCATTTTACAAATAAAATAATAAAAAGGTACACATATTTGGTATTGCCGCGTCCGAAAAAGTCAGATCTATTAAAATATAACATCATTTATCCCATACGCTGCACACCGTAGAAGAAAAAAAATTCCAAACACCAAAATTGTGTGGTTTTTTTGGTCATTTCCTGTCTTATAAAAATTGGAATAAAAGTGATCAAAAAAATCGCATGCAATCCAAACTGCTAGCAATAAAAAGTACGCCTCAGTCTGCAAAAAATGCATCCTCACTGACATCCATAGGTGTTTGTATAAAAATGTTATTGGTTGCACAAAACGGCGCTGCGACGCAAATTTCAAATATAGAAAATGTTTGGAATTTTTTTACGCCACCAAAACATAACGGAAACCTTACATGTTTGGTATTGCCGGATGCGTATCAACCTGTAGAATACAGAAAACACATCAGCCACAGCCCAGGCCTTACCAGACAGATAAAAGGCAGCTGGTTCAGGTCATCAGGAGGTGTGGTTCTGGACCTGAAGCCAGAAGGTGTGTGCTGCTTGAACTGTGAGGCTATGTAGACCTGAGGACCTGATATACTAGTCGGTAAGACTGCTCATTTGTGTTTGCTTATGTTCCTGCCTGAAGAAAGGGCTTATTATTTTACCACTGTTGCCTTATATGCTGAAGAGAAGCTGTATTTACCACTGTAAATATTGACATGAAATTCTCACCAGATGTCGGTGAAAACCCATCCAAGCCAACCATGCAAAGAATTCAAACCATAAATTATGTGTAATAAGGAGAAATGACACAGGGAAAAAGTATTAAACACACTTACTGAAATGTATTTCATTCAGTACTTCGCACAGAAGCTTTTGTTGGTGATGACAAGCCACCTTCCTGTATGGAGAAACTAGTGGCCTGCATTGCTCTGGTGGGATTTTGGCCAATTCTTCCACACAAACGCTCTCCAAATTCTGAAGCTCCCGTGGGCTCCTTCTATGAACTCTGAGCTTTAGTTCCTTCCATAGATTTTCTATTGGATTCGGCTCAGGTGATTGGCTTGGTCATTCTAGCAGCTTTATTTTCTTTATCTGAATCCAGCTGAGAGTTTCTTTGGCCGTGTGTTTGGGATCATTGTCTTGCTGAAATGTCCACCCTCATTTTATCTTCATAATCATGGTAGATGGCAGCAGATTTTTAACAAGAATGTCATTCATCCCTCCTTCAATTATTTGAAGTTTGCCAGTGCCGTATGTTGAAAAACAGCCCCGCTCCATGATGTTCCCACCTCCACATTTCACTATTGGTCTCATGTGTTTGGGGTGATATGCAGTTCTTTTTGGCCTCTTTCTGGCATCAAAGAGTTCAATTTTGGTCTAGTCTGATCAGACGTTATTCTACCAGTATTTCACAGACTTGTCTAAATGTTGTTGAAACCTGTTGCTTTTTGTTCAGTAATGGAGTCTTGCGTGGCGAGCGTGCATACAGGCCATGGAGGGTGAGTGTTTTGTACCTGCTTTCTGTAGCTCTCCACAGATGGTCTTTAGCACTTGGAA
>JAODAL010078762.1:0-12805 GCA_025379985.1 Phyllomedusa bahiana | reverse complement strand
TAAAAAATTGAGCCCCCAAAACTAGTAGTTTGAGGGTGTTACAAGGGTGTTTTTAGCCACACAACAAGAGTAAAATTGAAATTTAAACCTTTGTTTTTAATTTTTGAAAGGGAAAAATGTAAAATTTTTTTGGGTGAAAATCTTTTTTTGGGATACCACAGTAAAAAAAAAACGAAATTTAACCTGGATGTTTTTGGGCCCCAAAGAATTGACCCAAAAAATAGAGCTTTGTGCGTGTTAAATGGGGGTGTTTTTTGCACAAAAAAGAATAAAATTGTAATTAACCTTGCTTGTGAATTAGTACAGGAAAATGTATATTTTTTGGCGTTGAAAATGACGGTTTTTGGGATCCCCACACTGAAAAAAAACGTTAAAACCCTGGATGTAAATTGCGAAAAATTTGAGCACCAAACTTAGTTTTAAGGTTTTTCAATGGTGTTTTTAGAAAAAAAGAGATAAAATTGAATTTAAACCTTGTTGTGAATTAGTACGGGAAAAAATTTATTTTTTTGGCGGTGAAAATTCGGTTTCTTGGGTCACCACAGCTGAAAAAAAACGAAATTTTAACCCCTGGATAAAAATTTGCGCCAAAATTGAGCCACCACAAAATAGAGTTTGGGTGTTAAAATGGGGTTTTTTTTTCGAACAAAACAAGAATAAAATTGTAATTAACCTTGCTGTAATTAGTACGGGAAAAAATTTATTTTTGGGTTGGAAATGAGGTTTTTTGGGGATCCCCCAAGTGAAAAAAAAAGTTTAAATTTAAACCCCGGGATGTAAATTTGGCCAAAAATTGAGCCCCCCAAAAAACTGAGCTTTTGGTGTTCAATGGGGTTTTTTTACGCTACCCAACAAGAGATAATTTGAAATTAACCTTTTGTTGTGAATTTGTACAGGAAAAATGTATATATTTTGCGTGAAAATTACGGTTTCTTGGATCACCACAGCTTAAAAACAACGCTTAAAATTTAACCTGGATGTAAATATGCGCCAAACATTGAGCCACCACCAAACTCGTAGATTGTAGCGTGTTACAATGGCGTGTTTTTTACGCTACACAAACAAGAGATAAAATTGTAATTAACCTTCGCTTGGTGAATTATGCTACAGGAACAAATGTTAATATTTTGGCGTTGAAATGACGGTTTCTAGGGAATCACCACATCTATGAAAAAACAACGCTTAATTAACCCCTGGATGTAAATTGCGCCAAAGAATTGAGCCACCCACAAACTAGTAGCTTTGTAGCGGTGTTACATCGGTGTTTTTTACGCAACAACAAGAGATGAATTGTTAATTAACTTTGCTTGTTAATTAGGCTACAGGAAAAATGTATATATCTGGCGTTGAAAATTCCGGTTTCTTGCGATCACACAGCTGAAAAATACAACGCTTAAATTATCCCTGGATGTAAATTTGCGCCAAAACAATTGTGCACACAAACTAGTAGCTTTTTAGCTTGATACAATGGAGTGTTTTTTACGCTACACAACAAGAGAGTAAAATTGATATTAAACCTTTGCTTATGAAAATTATGCTACAGGAAAAAACTAATATATTTTGGAGGTGAAAATTACGTTATCTTGGTTTCACCACAGCTGAAAATCAACGCATAATTAACCACTGGATGTAAATTTCGCCAATGAATTGAGCCACCACAACTAGAAAGCTTTTGTAAGCGTGTTACAATGGCGTGTTTTTATACACTACACAACAAGAGATAAATTGTATTAAACTTTTCGCCTTGTGAATTATGCTCAGGAAAAATGTATATATTTGACGTTTGAAAATTCGGTTTTCTTGGATCAACAAGCTGAAAAACAAAGCTTAATTAACCCCTGGATGTAAATTGCGCAAAGAATTGAGCTACCACAGTTAGAAGCTTTGTACGTGTTACACATGGCGTGTTTTATTACGCTACACAACAAGAGAAAATTGTAACTAAACTGTCGCTTGTGAATTTATTCTACAGGAAAAATGTATATATTATGGCGTTGAAAATGACGGTTTCTTGGGATCAACTGCTGAAAAAAAAACAACGCTTAATAAACCCCTGGATGTAAATTGCGCCAAAGAATTTAGCCACCATAAAATAGTAGCTTTTTAGCGTGTTACATGCGGTGTTTTTTACGTACACAACAAGAGATAAAATTGTAACTAACCCTTCGCTTGTGAATTATGCTACAGGTAAAAATGTATATATTTTGGCGTTGAAAATGACGGTTTATTGGGATCACACGCTGAAAAACAACGCTTAATTAACCCCTGATGTAAATTGACGCCAAACAATTGAGCCACACAAGACTAGTAGCTTTGAGCGTGTTACAATGCGTGTTTTTTACGCTACACAACAAGAGATAAAATTGTAATTACCTTCGTTGTGAATTATAGCTACAGGACAAATGTAATATATTTTGGCGGTGAAAATGACGGTTTCGTGGGATCACACAGATGAAAAAACACACGCTTAATTAAACCCTGATGTAAATTGTGCCAAACTATTGAGCCACAACAAAATAGTAGCTTTGAAGCGTGTTACAACTGGCATGTTTTTTACGCTACACAACAAGAGATATAAAAATTGTAATTAACCTTATGCTTGTGAATTTATGTACAGGGAAAAATGTATATATTTGGCGTTGAAATGACGGTTTCCTTGGGATTACCTCAGCTTAAAAACAACGACTTATTAACCCTGGATGTAAATCTGCGCACAAAGAATTGAGCGGGGGGGGGGGGGGAAGGAGAGGCGCGTGCGGGGTGAGGGGAGGGTGGTGGGGGGGGGGGCACACAAACTAGTAGCTTAGTAGCGTGTTACAATGCGGTGTTTTTTTACGCCACACAACAAGAGATAAAATTGTATTTACCGTTGCTTGTTAATTATGTACAGGAAAAATGTATATATTTTGGCGTGAAAATGCCGGTTTTTGCGATCACCACAGCTGAAAAACAACGATTAATTACCCCTGATGTAAATTGCACCAATGAATTGAGCCACCAAAAATAGAAGCTTGTAGCGTGTTACAAATGGCGTGTTTTTTTACGCTACACAATAAGAGATAAAAATTGTAACTAACCTTCGCTTGTGAATTAGCTACAGAAAATGTATATATTTTGACGTTTGAAAATGCGGTTTCTTGGGATCACCACAGCTGAAAAACAACGCTTAATTAACCCCTGGATGTAAATTGCGCCAAAGTGTTGAGCCACCACAAACTTTTAGCTTTGTAGCGTGTTACAATGGCGTGTTTTTTACGCTACACAACAAGAGATAAAATTGTAATTAACCTTCGCTTGTGAATTATGCTAAGGGAAATGTATTTATTTTGGCGTTGAAAAGACGTTTCTTGGGATCACCCACAGCTTAAAAACAACGCTTAATTAACACTGGATGTAAATTGCCGCCAAAACAATGAGCCACCACAAACTAGTAGCTTGTAGCGTGTTACAATGGCGTGTTTTTTACGCTACACAACAAGAGTAAAATTGTAATCTACCCCTTCGCTTGTGTATTATGCTACAGGAAATATGTATATATTATGGCGTTGAAATGACGGTTTTTGGGATCACCACAGCTGAAAAAACAACGCTTATTAACCCGGATATAATTGCGCCAAAGAAATTGAGCCACACAAACTAGTAGCTTTGTAGCGTGTTACAATGCGGTGTTTTTTACGCCACACAACAAAGATAAATTGTAGATTTACCTTTGCTTGTTAATTAGGCTACAGGGGAAAAAAATATTGTATTTATTATGCAGTTGAAAATGACGGTTTCTTGGGATCACACAGCTTAAAACAACGCTTAATTAATCCTGGATGTAAATTGCGCCAAAAATATGAGCCACCACAAACTAGTAGCTTTTTAGCGTGTTACAATGGAGTGTTTTTTACGCTACACAACAAGAGATAAAATTGTAATTAACCTTTGCTTGTGAATTATGCTACAGGAAAAACTTATATATTTTGGCGGTGAAAATTACGGTTTCTTGGAGTCACCACAGCTGAAAATCAACGCATAATTAACCACTGGATGTAAATTGCGCCAATGAATTGAGCCACCACAAACTAGAAGCTTTGTAGCGTGTTACAATGGCGTGTTTTTTACACTACACAACAAGAGATAAAATTGTAATTAACTTTCGCTTGTGAATTATGCTACAGGAAAAATGTATATATTTTGACGTTGAAAATTACGGTTTCTTGGATCACCACAGCTGAAAAACAACGCTTAATTAACCCCTGGATGTAAATTGCGCCAAAGAATTGAGCCACCACAAGTTAGAAGCTTTGTAGCGTGTTACAATGGCGTGTTTTTTACGCTACACAACAAGAGATAAAATTTACTAACTTCGCTTGTGAATTATGCTACAGGAATAATGTATATATTTTGGCGTTGGAAAATGACGTGTTTCTTGGGTCACCACAGCTGAAAAAAACTACGCTTAATTTAAACCCTGGATGTAAATTGCGACAACGAATGAGCCACCAGAAACTAGTTGCTTTGTAGCGTGTTACAATGCGAGTGTTTTTTAGCTTACCACAACAAGAGAATAATATTGTAACTAACCTCGTTGTGAATTATGCTACTAGGAAAAAATGTATATATTTTGGACGTTGAATATGACGGTTTCTTGGATCACACACAGCTGAAAACAAACGCTTAATTAACCCTGGATGTAAATTGCGCCAAACAATTGAGCACCACAAACTAGTAGCTTTTGAAGCTTGTTTTACAATGGTGTGTTTTTGAACGATACACAATAAGAGATATAAAATTGTAATTAACCTTCGCTTGTGAAATTATGCTTCAGGAAAAATTTATATATTTTGGCATTGAAAATGACGGTTTCGTGGGATCACACACAGCTGAAAAACAACGCTTAATTAACCCGGATGTAAATTGTGCCAAACTATTGAGCACCACAAAACCTAGTAGCTTGAAGCGTGTTACAATGGCGTGTTTTTACGCTACACAACAAGAGATAAAAATTGTAATTAAACTTCGCTTGTGAATTATGCTACAGGAAAAATGTTATATTATTTTGGCTTTGAATATGACGGTTTCTTTGGATTACCACAGCTTAAAAACAACGCTTATTAACCCCTGGGTTGTAAATTGCGCCAAAGAATTGAGCCACCACAAACTAGTAGCTTTGTAGCGTGTTACAATGCGGTGTTTTTTACGCCACACAACAAGAGATAAAATTGTAATTTACCGTTGCTTGTTAATTAGGCTACAGGAAAAATGTATATATTTTGGCGTTGAAAATGACGGTTTCTTGCGATCACCACAGCTGAAAAACAACGATTAATTAACCCCTGGATGTAAATTGCACCAATGAATTGAGCCACCACAAACTAGAAGCTTTGTAGCGTGTTACAATGGCGTGTTTTTTACGCTACACAACAAGAGATAAAATTGTAATTAACCTTCGCTTGTGAATTATGCTACAGGAAAAATGTATATATTTTGACGTTGAAAATGACGGTTTCTTGGGATCACCACAGCTGAAAAACAACGCTTAATTAACCCCTGGATGTAAATTGCGCCAAAGTGTTGAGCCACCACAAACTTTTAGCTTTGTAGCGTGTTACAATGGCGTGTTTTTTACGCTACACAACAAGAGATAAAATTGTAATTAACCTTGCTTGTGAAGTAGGCTACTAGGAAAAATGTATATATTTTGGCGTTGAAAATGGACGTTTCTTGGGATCACCCAGCTTAAAAACTAACGCTTAATTAACCCCTGGAGGTAAATTGCGCCAAACAATTGAGCCACACAAACTAGTAGCTTTGTAGCGTGTTACAATGGCGTGTTTTTTTACGCTACACAAAAAGAGATAAAATTTGTAATTAACCTTCGCTTGTGAAATTATGCTACAGAAAAAATGTATATATTTTTGGCGTTGAAAATGTCGTTTCTTGGGGATCACCAAGCTGAAAAAAACAACCTTAATTAACCCTGGATGTAAATTTGCGCCAAAGAATTGAGCCACCACAAACTAGTAGCTTTGTTAGCGTGTTACATGCGGTGTTTTTTACAGCACACAACAAGAGATGAAATTGTAATTTAACCTTTGCTTGTTAATTTGGCTACAGGAAAAATGTTATTATTTTGGCGTTGATAATTACGGTTTCTTGCGATCACCAAGCTGAAACAACGCTTAATTAACCCCTGGATGTAAATTGCGCCAAACAATTGAGCCACCACAAACTCGTAGCTTTTTAGCCAGTTACAATGGAGTGTTTTTTACGCTACACAACAAGAGATAAAATTGTAATTAAACTTTGCTTGTGAATTATGCTACAGGAAAAACTTATATATTTTGGCGGTGAAAATTACGGTTTCTTGGGATCACCACAGCTGAAAATCAACGCATAATTAACCACTGAATGTAAATTGCGCCAATGAATTGAGCCACCACAAACTAGAAGTTTGATGGTGTTACAATGGGTGTTTTTTACACTACACAACAGAGATAAAATTGTAATTAACTTTCGCTTGTGAATTATGCTACAGGAAAATGTATATATTTTGACGTTGAAAATTACGGTTTCTTGGATCACCACAGCTGAAAAACAAAGCTTATTAACCCTGGAGTAAATTGCGCCAAAGAATTGAGCCACCACATGTTAGATGCTTTTTAGCGTGTTCAATGGCGTGTTTTTTTACGCTACAAAAAGAGATAAAATTGTAGTAACCTTGCTTGTGAATTATGCTACAGGAAAATGTATAATTTTGGCGATGAAAATGACGGTTTCTTTGGGATTCACCAAGCTGTTAAAAAAACATCGCTTAATTACCCTGATGTAAATTGCGCCAAAGAATTGAGCCACCACAATAGTAGCTTTGTAGCGTGTTTCAATGCTGTGTTTTTTTACCGTACAACAACAAGAGATAAATTGTAACTAACCTTCGCTGTGAATTATGCTACAGGAAAAATGTATATATTTTGGCGGTGAGTTGTAAATGACGGTTTCTTGGGATCACCACAGCTGAAAAACAACGCTTAATTAACCATGGATGTAAATTGCTCCAAAGAATTTAGCACCACAATAGTAGCTTTGTAGCGTGATACAATGCGGTGTTTTTTACGCTACACAAAAGAGATAAAAATTGTAATAAACCTGCGCTTGTGAATTATGCTAAGGAAAAATGTATATATTTTTGGCGTTGAAAATGACGGTTCTTGGATCATCACAGCTGAAAAACAACGCTTAATAACCCCTGGATGTAATTGCGCCAAAAATGTGACACCACAACTAGTAGCTTTGAAGCGTGTACAATGGAGTGTTTTTTACGCTACACAACAAGAGATTAAATTGTAATTAACCTTCGCTTGTGAATTATGCTACAGGAAAAAAGGTATATAATTTTGGCGGGAAAATGAGGTTTGTGGGATCACCACAGCTGAAAAACAAGCTTAATTAACCACTGGATGATAAATGTGGCCAAACTATTGAGCACACAAAATAGTGCTTTGAGCGTGATACAATGGCATGTTTTTTACGATACAAAAACAAGAGATAAAATTGTAATTACCTTCGCTTGTGAATTATGCTACGGGAAAATAATGTATATATTTTGGCGTTGAAAAATTGACGGTTCTTGGGATTACCACAGCTAAAAACAACGCTTATATTAACCCCTGGATGTAATTGCGCACAAGAATTGAGCCACCCAAAAACTAGTGCTTTGTAGCGCCCTGTTACAATGCGGTGTATTTACGCCACCAAACAAGAGATAAAATTGTAATTACCGTTGCTTGTTAATTAGGCTACAGGAAAAAATGTATATTTTTTGCGTGATGAAAATGACGGATTTCTTGCGATCACCACAGCTGAAAAACACGATTAATTTAACCCCTGATGTAAAGTGCACCAATGAAATTGGGAGCCACCCACAAACTAGAAGTTTGTAGCGTGTTACAATGGTGTGTTTTTTACGCTACACAATAAGATATAAAATTGAAAACTAACCTTCGCTTGTGATTATGCTACAGGAAAATGTATCTATTTTTGACGTTGACAAATGACGGTTTCTTGGATACCACAGCTGAAAACAACGCTTAATTAACCCTGGATGTTAAATTGCGCCAAAGTGTTGAGGACCCACACAAAACTTTTAGCTTGTAGCGTGTTAAATGGCGTGTTTTTTACGCTACACAACAAAGAGATAAATTTGTAATTAACCTTCGCTTTGTGAATTATGCTACAGGAAAAATGTATTTATTTTGGCGTTGAAAATGACGGTTTTTGGGATCAACCACAGCTTAAAACAAAAGCTTAATTAACCCTGGATGTAAATTGCGCCAAACAATTGAGCCACACAAACTAGGAGCTTGTAGCGTGTTACAATGGCGTGTTTTTACGCTACCACAACAAGAGAAAAAATTGTATTTACTCGTTGTGAATTATGCTACAGGAAAAATTAAATATTTTGGCGTTGATAAAATGCGGTTTCTTGGATCACCACAGCTGAAAAAACAAGCTTAATTAACCCTGGATTAAATTGCGCAAAGAATTGAGCCACACAAACTGTAGCTTTGTAGCGTGTTACAATGCGGTGTTCTTTTTACGCACACAACAAAGATACAATTTTAATATACCTTTGCTTGTTAATTAGGCTACAGGAAAAAATGTATATATTTTGGCGTTGAACAAATGTCGGTTTCTTTGGATCACCACAGCTGAAAAACCACGCTAATTAATCCCTGGATGTAATTGCGCCAAAACAATTGAGCACCTCAAACTAGTAGCTTTAGGTGTTACAATGGAGTTTTTTTTACGCTACACAACAGAGATAAAATTGTAATTAAACCTTTGCTTATGAAATTAAGTACAGGAAAAACTTATATATTTTGGCGGTGAAAATTACGTTTTCTTGGAGTCACCACAGACTGAAATCAACGCATAATTAACAACTGGATGTAAATTTAGGCCAATGAATTGAGCCACCACAACTAGAGCTTTGTAGCGTGTTACAATGGCGTGTTTTTTACACTACACAAACAGAGATAAAAATTGTATTAAACTTTCGCTTTGTGATATTATGCTACAGGAAAAATGTATATATTATGGACGTTGAAAATTTACGGTTTCTTGGATCACCACAGCTGAAAAAACCAAGCTTAATTAACCCTGGATGAAGAATTGCGCCAAAGAATTGAGCCCCCACAAGTTCAGAAGCTTCTGATAGCGTGTTTACAAATGGCGTGTTTTTACGCCTACACAACAAGAGATAAATTTGTAACTAACCTTCGCTTGTGAATTATGCTACAGGAAAAATGTATATATTTTGGCGTTGCAAAATGACGGTTTCTTGGATCACCACAGCTTGAAAAACAACGCTTATTAAACCCCGGATGTAATGCGCAAAGATTTGAGCACAACTAGAAACTAGTAGCTTAGTAGGTGTTACATGCGGTGTTTTTTACGTACACAACAAGAGATAATAATTGTAACTAACCTTCGCTTGTGAATTATGCTACAGGATAAATGTATATATTTTGGCGTTGAATAATGACGGTTTCTAGGATACATCAGATGAAAAACCAACGCTTAATTAACCCTGGATGTAAATTGCGCCAAACAATGAGCCACACAAACTAGTAGCTTTGAAGCGTGTTACAATGGTGTGTTTTTACGCTACACAATAGAGTTAAAATTGTAATTAACCTTAGCTTGTGTAATTATGCTACAGAAAAATTTATATATTATGGCGTTGAAAATGACGGTTTCGTGGGGTTCCCACTAGCTGAAAAAAACAACGCTTAATTAACCCCTGGATGTAAATTGTGCCAAACTATTGAGCCACCACAAACTAGTAGCTTTGAGCGTGTTAACAATGGCGTGTTTTTACGCTACACAACAAGAGATAAAATTGTAATTAACCTTGCTGTGGAATTTTGCTTACAGGGAAAAATGTATATTATTTTGCGTTGAAAATGGACGGTTTCTGGATTACCACAGCTTAATAAACAAGCTTATTTAACCTGGATGTAAATTGCGCCAAAGGAATTGAGCCACCACAAATAGTAGCTTTGTAGCGTGTTACAATGCGGTGTTTTTTACGCCACACATCAAGAGCATAATAGTTGTAATTTACGTTGCTTGTTAATCTAGGCTTCAGGAAAAAAATGTTATATTTTGGCGTGAAAATGGACGGTTTCTTGCGATCACCACAGCTGAAAAACACCGATTAATTAACACCTGGATGTAAATTGCACCAATGAATTGAGCCACCACAATCTAGAAGCTTTGTAGCGTGTTACAATGGCTTGTTTTTTACGCTACAAATAGAGATAAAATTGAACTAACCTTCGCTTGTGAATTATGCTACAGGAAAAATGTATATATTTTCGACGTGAAAATAGACGGTTTCTTGGGTTACCACAGCGTGATAAAAAAAAACGCGTAATTAACCCCTGGATGTAAATTGCGCCAAAGTGTTGAGCCACCACAAACTTTTAGCTTTGTAGCGTGTTACAATGGCGTGTTTTTTACGCTACCAACAAGTGACTAAAATTGTAATTAACCTTCGCTTGTGAATTATGCTACAGGAAAAATGTTTATATTTTGGCGTTGAAAATGATGGTTTCTTGGGGTCACCACAGCTGAAAAACAACGCTTAATTAACCCCTCTTTTGGGGGGGGTATGTAAATTGCGCCAAAAGAATAGAGGCCACACAAACTAGTAGCTTGTAGCGTGTTACTATGCGGATGTTTTTTGACGCTACACAACAAGAGATAAAATTGTAACTAACCTTCGCTTGTGAATGATTGCTAAGAAAAATGTATTATTTTGGCGTTGAAAATGACGGTTTTCCTTGGATCTACCACAGTGGAAACAGCTTAAGGAACCCCTGGATGTAAATGCGCCAAACAATTGAGACCACAAACTAGTTGCTTTGAAGGCGTGTTACAATGGGGTGTTTTTACGCTACACAACAAGAGATAAAATTGTAATTAACCTTCGCTTGTGAATTATGGTCTACAGGAAAATGTATAATTTTGGCGGTGAAAATGACGGTTTCGTGGATCACAAGACTTGATAAAACAAACGCTTAATTAACCCCTGGATGTAAATTGTGCCACAAACTATTGAGCCACACAAACTAGTAGCTTGAAGCGTGTTTCAATGGCGTGTTTTTACGATAAAACAACAAGAGATAAAATTGTATTAACCTTCGCTTGTGAATTATGCTACAGGAAAAATGTATATATTTTGCGTTGAAAAATGACGGTTTCTTGGGATTACAAGCTTAAAAACAACGCTTAATTAACCCTGGATGTAAAAATTGCGCCAAGATTGAGCAACACAAACTAGTAGTTCTGTAGCGTGTTACAATGCGGTTGTTTATACGCCACAAAAAAGAGATAAAAATTGTAATTTACCGTTGCTTGTTAATTAGGCTACAGAAAAATGTATATATTTTGGCGTTGAAAAAAAAAAAAAATATAAATAAATGACGGTTTCTTGCGATCACCACAGTGAAAAACAAACGATTAATTAACCCCTGGATGTAAATTCTGACCATGAATTGAGCCACAACAAAAATAGAAGCTTTGTGCGTGTTACAATGGCGTGTTTTTTACGCTACACAATAAGAGATAAAATTGTATACTAACCTTCGCTTTGTGAATTATGCTCAGGTAAAATGTATATATTTTGACGTTGAAATGGACGGTTTTTGGATCACCACAGCTGAAAAACAACGCTTAATTACCTGGATTGTAAATTGCGCCAAAGTGTTGAGCCACCACAAACTTTTAGCTTTGTAGCGTGTTACAATGGCGTGTTTTTTACGCTACACAACAAGAGATAAAATTGTAATTAACCTTCGCTTGTGAATTATGCTACGGAAAAATGTATTTATTTTTTGCGTTGAAAATGACGGTTCTTGGGATACCACAGCTTAAAAACAAGCTTATTAACCCTGGATGTAAATTGCGCCAAAAAATTGACCCCCAAACTTTTATTTTGTGGTGTTACAATGGGGTTTTTTTTTGCTAACAAAAAGAGAAAAAATTGAAATTTAAACCCTTCGCTTGTGAATTATTTACAGGAAAAAAGTATATTTTTGCTTGGAAAATGGGTTTTTTGGGGATCACCAAGTGAAAAAAACAAGCTTAATTAACCCCTGGATGAAAATTTGCGCCAAAAATTGAGCCCCCACAAACTAGTGCTTTTTAGCTGTTACAATGGCGTGTTTTTTACGCTACAAAAACAAGAGATAAATTGTAATTAACCTTCGCTTGGAATTATGCTACAGGAAAAATGTAAAATATTTTGGCGTTGAAAATGACGGTTTTCTTGGGGTCACCACAGCTGAAAAACAACGCTTAATTAACCCCTGGATGTAAATTGCGCCAAACAATTGGGGCCACCACAAACTGTAGTTTTGTAGGTGTTACAATGGCGTGTTTTTTACGTACACAACAAGAGATAAAATTGTAATAACCTTCGCTTGTGAATTATGTCAGGAAAAATTATATATTTTTGGCGGGGAAATTGACGGTTTCTTGGGTCACCAAGCTAAAAAAAACGCTTAATTAAACCCCCGGGATGTAAATTGGCCCCCAAACTTTAGCCACAAATAGAGCTTTTAGAGTTTACAATGGCTTTTTTTTTACGCTAAAAAAGAGAAAAAATTTGAAATTTAAACCCTTTCCCTTTGTGAATTTGTTACAGGAAAAATGTATATTTTTTGGGTTTTGAAAATGACGGTTTCGGGGGATCACCACAGCTGAAAAAACAACGCTTAAAAAACCCCCCTGGATGTAATTGGGCCCCCTTAAA
>JAODAL010078761.1:0-12806 GCA_025379985.1 Phyllomedusa bahiana | reverse complement strand
CCCTTTATCTCGCCCTGTGCACATACCTCCTATCTCGCCCTGTGGCCTCTTTCCCTCCTATCTCGCCCTGTGCCCATACCTCCTATCTCGCTCTGTGCCTCATACCTCCTATATCGCCCTGCGCCTCATACCTCCTTTCCCCCGCCCGGGTTGCCCATCCCCCTATTTCGCCCTGTCCCTCATCCCTCCTTTTCCCCCCCCCTGTGCCCCATACCCCCTTTATCTCCCCCGGCCCTCTTACCCCCTTTCCCTCGCCCTGGGGCCCATACCCTCCTACCCTTCCCCCTGGGGCCTCCAAACTGCCCTGGCCTCATACCCCCTATCTACCCTGTATTTTTAAAAATCCTATCTCGCTTGCCCCTCAAAACCTCCTATCTCCGCCCGGGCCCCTTAAAACCCCCTTTTCCCTTGCCCCTGTGCCCCCTTTATCTCCCCCTGGCCCCCTCCCTCCTTTTCTCGCCCTTTTCCCTCATTACCTCCTATATCGCCCTGCGCCTCATACCTCCTATCTCGCCCTGCGCCTCATACCTCCTATCTCGCCCTGTGCCTCATACCCTTCCTATATCCCCCTGGCCAAATACCTCCTTATCGCCCTGCCCCTAAACCTTTTTATTCGCCCTGCCCCCTCTTTCCTCCTAAAATCGCCCTGTGCCCCCTACCCTTCCTCCCGGCCTCTTTACCCCCCTTATCTGGGCCTGTGCCCTAAATACCTCCCTATCTCGCCCTTTTAACCTTTAAACCCTCCATCTCGCCCTGGGGCCTTTTTCCCCCTATTCGCCCTGGGGCCCATCCCCTTTCCTTCCCCCCCCTGTGCCCATACCTCCATTATCTCCCTGTGCCTATCCCTCCTTTATCCCCCCTGCGCCTCATCCCCTCCTATCTCGCCCTGTTCCTCCTATCTCCCCCTCGCCCATCCCTTTCTATCTCGCCCGGGCCCTCATATCCCCCTTGCCTATACCTCCCCTATCTCCCCCTTGCCCCCAAAACCTCCTATCTCCCCCCTGGGGCCCCATACCTCCTATCTCGCCCTGTGCCTCATACCTCCTATCTCGCCCTGTGCCCATACCTCCTATCTCGCCCTGTGCCCATACCTCCTATCTCGCCCTGTGCCTCATACCTCCTATCTCGCCCTGTGCCTATCCCTCCCTTTCGCCCTCCCCTTTCATACCTCCATCTCCCCTGTCCCTCATACCTCCAAAATCACGCCCTGGGGCCCTTTCCTCCTATCCCCCTGTCCCCAAATACCTCCTATCTGCCCTGTGCCCATACCTTTCCTAATCCGCCCTTCCCCTTCCCTCCATCTCGCCCTGCCCCATACCTTTCCCAAAATTCCCCCTTTGTGCCTAAAATTCCTTACTCGCCCGGGCCCATACCCCTATCTCCCCTCCCCCATCCCCCTTTAATCCCCGCCCTGTGCCCCCATACCCTCATTCTGCCCTTTGGTCCCCTCAAAAACCTCCTATCTGGGCCCTGTGCCTCTTTCACCCCCAATCTGCCCTTTTCCCCTTTTCAACTTCCTATTTTCCCCTGGGCCTCTTTTTAAAAAAACCTTTCCCTATCTCCCCCTGTGCCCCATCCCATCCATTTTCCCCTGTGCCCATACCTCCCAAATCTCGCCCCTGTCCTCATCCCTTCCCTTTATCTCCCCCTGTCCCTAAAACCCTTCCATCTCCCCCCTGTGCCTTTTTTACCTCCTATCTGCCCTGTGCCCTACCTTCCCCCCCTTTTGTCCCAAAACCCTCCTTCTCCCCCGGGCCCCCTTTACCCCCTATCTCGCCCTTGCCCTTTCCCTCCAAACTCGCCCGGGCCCCCCCTTCACATTTTCCTTTATCCGCCTGCGCCCCCAAAAACCTCCTATCTCTCCCTTTTACAACCTAATACCTCCTATTTTGCTCTGCCCCTTTATACCTCCTAAACCCGCCCTGTGCCTCCTATCTCCCCCTGTCCCACCCTACCCCCTTTTTTCCGGGCCCGGGTTACCCCATCCCTTTCAAACGGGCCTCTGGCCTCATACCCTCCTATCCCCCCTGTGTTAAATACCTCCTATCTCACCCTGTACCTCATACTTCCTATCACGCCCGGGTCCCTTTTCATACCCCCTTCTCCCCCCTTTGGGCCTCCAATCTCCCCCTTTGCGCCGTCATGCCTTCCTATTCCTCGCCGGGCCCTTTATCCCTTCCTATCCTTTTGGGCGCCCCCATAACCCCAATCTACCCTGGGGCCCTCTTTTCCCTTTCCATCTCCCCGGCCCCCTTTACCCCCTATTTTCCCCCTGTCCCCAAACCCCAATCTGCCCTGTCCCCTCTTTACCCCCTTTCTCCCCTTGTGCCTCAAACCTTTTATCTCGCCCTGTTGCCTCATACCCCCTATCCGCCTGTGCCTCATTTTTTCCTATCTCGCCTTTTCCCTATACCTTATCCCCCCCTGTCCCCATACCTCCTATCTGCCCTGTCCCCCATTATCCACCCTTACGCCCTTTGCCCAAAACCCCTTTACCCTTCGCCCCTGGGCCCATCCCTTCCTTTTTGCTCTGCGCCCCCAAAACCTCCTTTTCTCCCTGTGCCTCTTTCCCTTTCCTATCTCCCCCGGGGAAACCTAAATTAATTTCCTTTTCACCCCTGTGCCTCAAAACCCTCCTATTTCCCCCCTGTGCCCCCTATCTCCCCCCCCTTTCATGCCTCCTATCCGCCCGGGCCCTTTTTTTTCCTCCATTGGCTCTGCGCCTCAAAAACTCCAATTTTCCGGTTTGCCTCATACCCCCTATCTGCCCCTGGCCCATCCCCTCCTATTCGCCCGTCCCCAAAACCTCCAAATTCTCGCCCGGTGCCTCAAACCCCATCTCCCCCTGTGGTTCATCCCTCCAAATTTTGGCTTTTCGCCTAATACCTCCAAATCTCCCCTTCCCCTTCCTTCCTATCTCCCTGGGGGCCCCCCATCCCTTTCCTATCTCCCCCCTGTCCCTAAATCCTCCTACCCTCACCCTGGGGCCTCATACCTCCTATTCGCCCGTGCCTTCATATTCCTATCTCCCCCTTTTTGCCTCAAAACCCCCTATCTGGGCCCTGTGCCTTTCCCTCCTATCTGGGCCCTGTCCCATGCCTCCTATCTTGCCCTGTGCCCATATTTTCCAATCTCCCCCTGTGCCTCTTTCCTCCTATCTCGCCTGTGCCTCTTTTTCCCTTTTCTCGCCAGTGCCTCATCCCTTTCCTTCCGCCCGGGCCCCCCAAACCCCAAACTCCCCCTTTTCCCATACCTCCATCTCGCCCTGGCCCTTACCTCCATCTGGGCCCGGCCCCTTCCTATCTCGCCCTGCGCCTCATACTTCCTATCTCGCCCTGTGCCTCATACCTCCTATCTCGCCCTGTGCCCATACCTCCTATCTCGCCCTGTGCCCATACCTCCTATCTCGCCCTGTGCCTCCTATCTCGCCCTGCGCCTCACATTGCCTCCTATCTCGCCCTGTGCCTCATACCTCCTATCTCGCCCTGTACCTCATACCTCCTATCTTGCTCTGCGCCTCATACCTCCTATCTCGCCCTGTGTCTCATACCTCCTATCTCGCCCTGTGCCTCATACCTCCTATCTCGCCCTGTGCCTCCTATCTCGCCCTGCGCCTCATGCCTCCTATTTATCCCCGCCCTGGGGGCCTTCTCCCTCCTATCTGCCCCTGCGCCTTTTAATTTCCAAAATCTCCCCCTTTTTTTTGGGGGCTCTTTCCCTCCTATTTCGCCCTGGGGCCCCATTACCTCCTATCTCGCCCGGGTCCCCTCTACCCCCCTATCTCCCCCCCTGGCCCCAATCCCTCCAAATCTTGCCCTGTCCCCCAATCCCTCCTTATCTCCCCCTGCGTTTTCATCCCTCCAAATCTCGCCCTTTAAAATACCCCCCTATCACGCCCGGGGGCCTAAATTCCTCCTATCTCCCCCCTTTGTCCCCATACCTCCATCTCCCCCTTTGCCCCTCATCCCCCCCCTATTCCCCCTTTCCAAATACCCCCCTACCCTCGCCCGGGTCCCCTCCTTTTTTTCGCCCCCCGGCCTTTTCATCCCTCCTTTTCGCCCTGTATCTCATACCTCCTACCCGGTCTGCGCCTCTTAACCCCCAAAATCTCCCCCTGGGGCCTTCCCTTTTTCCCCCCCCTGCCCCCAAATACCTTCCTATTCCCCCTGTCCCTCAAACCTCCTTTATCACCCTGGGGCCTCATACCCCCCTTTCTCCCCCCCTGTGCCTATACCCCCTTTTAAAATCCCCCTGGCCTCTTTACCTCCTATCCCCGCCCTGGCCTTATCCCCTCCATATCCCCCCTTGTGCCTCCTATCTCGCCCTGCGCCTCATACCTCCTATCTCGCCCTGTACCTCATACCTCCTATATCACCCCCTTGTGCCAATTTACCTCCTTTAAAACCCCCGGCGCCTATAACCGCCCTTATCTGCCCGGGCCCCTCATACCCCCTATATGCCCTGTGCCCCCTTTATCTTTGCCCTGGCCTCATACCTCCTTCTCGCCCGGGCCCCTCAAAACCCCCTATTCTGGGCCCTGTCCCTCAAAACCTCCAAACTCCCCCTGCGCCCATACCTCCTATCTCGCCCGGGGCCACAACCCTCCTATCTCGCCCTGTCCCTCAAAACCTCCAATCCCCCCTGTGCCCATACCCCCAATTTTTGGGCCCTGTGCCTCATACCTCCTATATCGCCCTGCGCCTCATACCTCCTATCTCGCCCTGTGCCTCCTATCTCGCCCTGCGCCTCATACCTCCTATCTCGCCCTGTACCTCATATCTCGCCCTGTGCCTCATACCTCCTATCTCGCCCTGTGCCCATACCTCCTATCTCGCCCTGTGCCCATACCTCCTATCTCGCCCTGTGCCCATACCTCCTATCTCGCCCTGTGCCCATACCTCCTATCTCGCCCTGCGCCTCATACCTCCTATCTCGCCCTGTGCCTCATACCTCCTATCTCGCCCTGTTACTAATACCCCCCTTACCCGCCCTGGCCTAAATCCCCTCCTTTCTGCCCTGTGCCTTAAAACCTCCTTTTCTCGCCCTGTCCCCTTTCCTCCTATCTCCCCCTGTGCCCCATACATCCTATCTCGCCCTGGGCCCAAAACCTCCTACCCTCGCCCGGGCCCCTTCATACTCCTTTTCTCCCCCTGCCCTAAATATTTTCCTATCTCCCCCCTGTGCCTATACCCCCCTTATCTCGCCCTTTGGGGTCCCAATACCTCCTTTTCCCCCCCCTGTCCCAAATCCCCCTTATCCCCGCCCGTGCCTCAAAACCTCCTACCCTCCCCCCCTTGCCTCATCCCTCCTATCTCGCCCTGTCCTTTTTTTATTCCTATTCGCCCCGGGTCCCTCAACCCCCAAAATCTCGCCCCTGTCCCCAATACCCCATCGTTCGCCCTGTGAATACCTCCTATCCCCCTGTGCCTCATCCCTTTCCTTTTCTCGCCCTGGGGCCTTCAAAATTTTTTCCTATCTGGCCCTGTCCCTTTAAATCCCTTTCCTATCCGCCCTGTGCCCTTCCCCCCTATTTTCGCCCTGTGCCCCATACCTCCTTTCTGGCCCGGGGCCCATACCTCCTATCTCGCCCTGTGCCCATACCTCCTTTTTCTCGCCCTGCCCCCCTCACATCTCCTTCTCGCCCTCGCCTCATCCCTTTCCTACTCTCCCTGAAACCTCTTTTCCCCCTATCTTGCTCTGGCCCCTTTCCCTCCTATTTTCCCCCCAAATCCCTCCTATTTTCGCCTTTTGCATCAAACCCCCAAAACTGCCCTGTACCTAACCCTTTCCTACTTGTTTCTGGGCCTCATCCCTCCTATCTGCCCTGGTCCCCTTTACCTCCTATCTACCCTGTACCCCCATACTTCCTATCACGCCCTTTTTCCTCATACCTCCTACCTCCCCCATGTGCCTCCTATCTGGGCCCCGGGCCCTCATGCCCCCTTTCCCCCCTTTGGCCCTCATACTCCCACTGCTTTTGCGCCTCATAACTCCAATAAAAACCCTGTCCCTCAACCCCCTATTCGCCCGTCCCCATCCCCTTCCTCGCCCTGTGCCCATACCTCCTATCTCGCCCTGTGCCTCATACCTCCTATCTCGCCCTGTGCCTCATACCTCCTATCTCGCCCTGTGCCTCATACCTCCTATCTCGCCCTGTGCCTCATACCTCCTATCTCGCCCTGGGGCCTTTCTTTTCCCCCTATCTCCCCCTTCCCCATACCTCCTATCTCCCCCTTTGGGGCCCATACCTCCAAATTTTCGCCCTGTGCCCTTCCTCCTATTCCCCGGGCCCTACACCCTTCCTTTTCTCCCCTTTGCGCCTCTACCTCCTTTCTTCCCTGTACCTCAAAACCTCCAATTTTTTGCCTGGGCCTCCATACTCCCTATCTCGCCCTGGGGCCTAAATCCCTTTCCTTTTGGGGCCCTGTACCTTTTTACCCTCCAATCTCCCCCTGTCTCCATACCCCCTATTTTCCCCCGGTACCTCATACTTCCTATCACGCCCTGTGCCTCATACCTCCTATCTCGCCCTGTGCCTCCTATCTCGCCCTGCGCCTCATACCTCCTATCTCGCCCTGTGGCCTTTCAACCCCTTTAATTCCCCGCTCTGGGGCCTCATAACCCCAAATTTCACCCTGTGCCTCATACCCCTATCTCGCCCTGTGCCCATACCTCCCATCTCGCCCTGGGCCCCATACCTCCTATCTCGCCCTGTGCCCATACCTCCTATCTCGCCCTGTGCCTCATACCTCCTATCTCGCCCTGTGGTTTCATACCTCCCTATTTTTCCTCGCGCCACTACCTCCCTTTTCTCCCCCTTGCCCATCCCTTTTTCCCCCTTTTCTCGCCCTGTGCCTCATACCCCCCTATTTTCCCCCTTTTTGCCTCATCCCTTTCCATCTCCCCCTTTGGGCCTCATAACCTCCTAACCCGCCCTGTCCCTCATTATTTCCCTATCTCGCCCGTCCCCTCTTTACCCCCTATCTGCCCTGTCCCCCTTCCCTTCCATCCGCCACTGTGCCCTTTCCCTTTTTTTCCCCGTGCCCATACCTCCTATTCTCCCTTTGCCTCTTACCCCCTATCTTGCCCTTTGCCCCTCATCTTCCTTTTCCCCCCCCTGTCCCATCCCCCCTTTTCCCGGCCCTGTGCCCATCCCTTCCAAATTCGCCCCTGTGCCCTTTCCCCTCCTATCTCCCCCCTTTTGCCATCCCTCCTTTATCTCCCCCGTGCCCCCCTATCCCCCCTTGCGCCCTAAACATTCCAAAACCCCCTTCCCTTTCAAAAACCCCAATCTGGCCCTGTGCCCATACCTCCTATCTCGCCCTGTGCCCATACCTCCTATCTCGCCCCGTGCCTCCTATCTCGCCCTGTGCCTCATACCTCCTATCTCGCCCTGTCCCTTTCCTTTTCTCGCCCTTGCCTAATACCTTATATCTCCCCCTGAAACCTTTCATACCTCCTATCTCGCCCTGCGCCTCATACCTCCTATCTCGCCCTGTGCCTCATACCTCCTATCTCGCCCTGCGCCTCATACCTCCTATCTCGCCCTGTGCCTCCTATCTCGCCCTGCGCCTCATACCTTTCCCATTGGCCCCCCGGGTGCCTCATACCTCCTATTCGCTCTCCCCTTTTTCATAACCCCAATCTCACCCTGTCCCTAATGCCCCCTTTAATCTCGCCCTTTTGCCCATACCTCCTTTCTCGCCCGTGCCTAAATCCCTTTCCCCTTTTCTCCCCCTGTGCCTCATACCTCCTACTTCCCCGGCCCTTTCCCTCCTATCTCGCCCTGCGCCCATACCCCCCTACCCTCGCCCTGTCCCCAATTACCTCCAAGTGCCCTGTGCCTCTTTAACCCCCTATCTCCCCCTGCGCCTCATCCCTCCTATCTCGCCCTGGGCCCATACCTCCTATCTCGCCCTGTGCCCATATCCTTTTCTCGCCCTTTCCCCAAACCCTCCTATCTGCCCTGCGCCTCAATACCCCTATTCGCCCTTTTGCCCATCCCTCCTATCTGCCCTGGGGCCTCCCTTTTCTCGCCCTTCGCCTCATACCACCTATCTGCCCTTTTATTATACCCCCTATTTTCGCTTTTTGGCCTCAAAACCCCCAAATTTTCCCCCTGTCCCACATACCTCCTTTTCTGCCCTGGGGCCCTTCTTACCCCCCTATCTCCCCCTGTGCTAATCCCTCCTATACGCCCTGGCCTCAAAACCTTTCCTATCCCCCTTTGCCCCTTTATACCCCCTATCTGCCCTGGCCTCCTATCTCGCCCCTGCGCCTCTTCCCTTTCCTATCTCCCCTTTTGTCCCTCATACCCTCCTATATCCCCCTGGCCTCAAAAACCCCCTATCTCGCCCTGCGCCTCATCCCTCCTATCTCCCCTGCGCCTAAAACCCTCCAAATCGCCCGTGCCTCCCTATCTTGCCCTGCGCCATCCCTCCTATTCCCCCTTTCCTCAAAACCCCTATCTCCCCGGGTTACCAATACCCCCTATCCGCTTTTGCGCCTCAAATTTTCCCAAACTGGGCCCTGTTTTTCATACCTCCTATCTCGCCCTGTTCCTCAAAACCTTACCCGGCCCGGGTCCCCTTTTCCCCATTCTCCCCCTGTGCCTCTTCCCTTTCCTATATCGCCCTCCCCCCTCAATACCCCCCTTTCTCGCCCCTGTTCCTAACTCGCCCGGGCCCCCTCATACCTTTTTATCCGCCCTGTCCCATAATTTTCTCGCCCTGTCCCCTTCGTACCCCCTATCTCGCCCTTTTGGCCCCAAACCCTCCTATCTCGCCCGGGTTCCCAAATCCCTCCTATCTCGCCCTGTGCCCAGTCCTCCTATCTCGCCCTGGGGCCCCATCCCTCCAAACTGCCCTGTGCCCAAACCCTTTCCAATCTCGCCCGGGTGTCTCAAAAACCCCCTATCTCCCCCTGGGGCCCCCAAACCCTCTAATCCCCGCCCGGGCGCCTCATACCCCCTTTTCCGGCCCTGTGCCTCATACCTCCTATCTCGCCCGGGGCCCTTTCCTTTCCTATCCCCCGGTCCCCAATACCTCCTACCCCCCCCCTTTTCCCATTAACCTCCTATTCGCCCTGCCCTCTATTTCCTATCTCCCCCTTTTCCCTAAAACCCTCCTTTACTCCCCCCTGGCCCTACCTCCTTCTCCCCCGGGTTTTCAAAACCCTCCTATCTCGCCTGTCCCCAATATCCCTCCTTTCTCGCCCTGTGCCATACCCCCCTATTCGCCCCTGTTGCCTAAATTCCCTCCTATCTCGCCCTTTTCCCCCATACTTCCTACCCTCCCCCCGGTTGCCTCAAACCCCCTATTCCCCTGTGGCGTTTTTCCCCTCCAAATCTGCCCGGGGCCCATACCCCCTTTATCTGCGCCTGGGGCCTTTTTACCCCCTTTATCTCGCCCTGTCCCCCATACCTCCCTATTCTCCCCCCTGGGCCTCACATTTCCAAATCTCCCCCCCTCCGCCCTTTCCCCCCCTTGATAAACCGCCCTGCGCCTCACATCTCCTATCTCGCCCTGCGCCTCATACCTCCTATCTCTCCCTGTACCTCATACCTCCTTTTTGCCTGCGGCCTCATACCCCCCTATCCTCGCCCGGGTGCCCCTTTATCTCCCCCTTTTGCTTCTTTCTCCTATCTCCCCCTGTACCTATACCCCCCTACTTGCTCGGGCCCCTTTATGCCGTCCTATCTCGCCCTGTGTCTCATACCTCCTATCTCACCCTGTACCTCATACTTCCTATCACGCCCTGTGCCTCATACCTCCTATCTCGCCCTGTGCCTCCTATCTCGCCCTGCGCCTCATACCTCCTATCTCGCCCTGTGCCTCATACCTCCTATCTCGCTCTGCGCCTCATAACTCCAATCTCACCCTGTGCCTCATACCTCCTATCTCGCCCTTTTCCCCCTTTCCCCTATCTCCCCCGGGCCCCCCATACCTCCAAATCTCCCCCTTTGTGCCTCAAAAACCCCCTACCCTCGCCCTGTCCCTAATCCCTCCTTTCGTCCTGGGGCCTTCAAAACCCCCAAACTCCCCCTTTTTGCCCCCATACTTCCAAATCTGGGCCCTGTGCCTCATCCTTCCCTTATCTCGCCCTGTGCCCAAACCTCCAAACTCGCCCTGTGCCCATACCCCCCTATCTCGCCCCTTGTGCCCATACCCCCTACCCAGCCTGTGCCCATCCCCTTCCTATCCCCCGCCCTGGCCCACTCCCCTATTTTCCGCCCCTGCGCCCATACCTCCCTATCTCGCCCTGTACCTCATCCCTCCTATCTTGCTCTGCCCCCTCTTTACCCCCTATCCCCCCCCTGTGCCTCAAAACCTCCTATTCCCCCTGAAACCTCATACCTTCCCTATCTTGCTCGGGCCCTCATACCTCCTACCCGGGGGCCCTGTGTCCCCTTCCTCCAAACTCACCCTTTTTACCCCCATACTTCCTATCACGCCCTGTGCCCCCATACCCCCTTTTATCTCCCTGTGCCTCCTATCTCGCCCTGCGCCTCATGCCTCCTATCCCCCCCTTTTGCCTCATACTCCCTATCCCTCTGCGCCTTAACCCCAATCTAAACCCCTTTTGCCTCATCCCCCCATCTCCCCCCTGTGCCCATCCCTCCAAATCTCGCCCGGTGCCTCATACCTCCTATCTCGCCCTTTGTGCCTCTTTACCCCCTACCCCTCGCCCCTGGGGCCTCTTTTAACCTCCTATCTCGCCTGTGGCCCCATCCCTCCTTTCTTTCTTTTGCCCCTCATCCCCAAACTATCTCGCCCGGTGCCCTTTACCCCCCTATCCTCGCCCCCCTTGGGGTTTTGAAATTCCCCCTATCCCCGCCCCTGTGCCTAAATCCCCTCCTATCTCACCCTGTGCCTCATACCTCCTATCTCGCCCGGGTGCTCATATTTCCTTTATCTCGCCCTGTGCCCCCATACCCCCTATCCCCCCCCTGTGCCCATCCCTCCCAATTCTCCCCTGTGCCCTTTACCCCCCTTATTTTTTGCCTGTCCCCCAAAACCCCCTTTAATTTCATCGCCTGTGCCTCAAACCCCCCAAATCCCCCTGTCCCCTCCTACTTCCTATCCGCCCCTGTGCCCTCAACTCCTATTCGCCTGTGGCCCATACCCCCTTACCCTCCCCCTTTTGGGGCCCATCCCTCCTATCTCGCCCTGTGCCCATCCCTTTTCCTATCCCCCCGTGCCTCCAAATTTTCCCCCTTGCGCCTCCCCACCCTCCAAATCTCCCCTGAAACCCTCATACCTCCTATCTCCCCCTTTGCGCCCCCCATACCTCCTTTTCCCCCCCCTTTTACCTAATCCCCCCCCTTATCTTGCTCGGGCCCTCTCCTTAACCCTATTGCCCGTCCCTCCTATCTCCCCCCTGGGGCCTTTTCATCCCTCCAAATTCCCCCCTGTACCTCATCCCCTCCTATCTTGCCTCGGGGCCCTCTTCCCTCCTATCTCGCCCTGGGTCTCTTTAACCTCCTATCACTCCCCGTCCCCTAAATTCCCTCCTTTTTTTCTCGCCCTGTGCCTCCTACCCTCGCCCGGGCCCCTTCAGGGCCCCCTATCTCGCCCTGTCCCATTTCCATACCCCCTATCTCGTTTCCTGCCCTCAAAACTCCAATCTCCCCCTGTGCCTCTTACCTCCTATCTCGCCCTGTGCCCATACCTCCTATCTCGCCCTGTGCCCTCTCCCTGCGCCTCATACCTCCTATCTCGCCCTGTGCCCATCCCCTACTCGCCCTGCCCCAACCCCCTACTCGCCTGCGCCTCATACCTCCTTTCGCCCTGGCCTAAACCTCTATCTCCCCCTTTTCCTCTTACCTCCTTTCTCCCCCGTGCCATACCTCCTTTCGCCCTTCCATCCTCCTAATCCCCCTTTCCCCATACCCTTTATCTCGCCGGATCTGTGCCCATCCCTTTTCATCTCCCCCTGCCCTCATACCCCTTCCCTATTCCTCGCCCTTTTCCTAATCTCCCCCTGTCTCTATCCCTTATCTCGCCCGGGGGCCCATCCTCCTATCCCCCCTGTCCCCTTTTACCCCCCTATTCGCCCGGCCCATCCCCCCTATCTGCCCTGGCCACTACCCTCCTTTCCCCTGTGCCCCCTACTCCCTTTTCGCCTCATACCTCCTATCTCCCCGGCCCATACTCCATCTGCCGTGCCAACCTCCTATCTCCCCCTGCGCCCAACCTCTATTTCTCCCCCGGGCCCCTTACCCCCTACCCCGCCCTTGCCTCATACCCCCTATCTCGCCTTTGCCTAATCCATTGCCCGGCCCCCATCCCCCCCCCTTTCTCGCCGTTCTTACCCCTTTCCCCCTTCATTTATCTGCCCTGTGCCCAAAACCTCCTATCTGGGCTTGGCCTATCCCCAAGCCCCGTTTTATCTCCCCCTGGTCTTTTTCTTTCCCCCCCTTTCCCTATCTTCTCCCTGTCCTCTTTACCTCCTATTGCCGGGGCCCCATAACCCAATCACCCCCGGGCCCAAATTTTTGCCTTCCCTTTTACCCTTTTGCCCTTTCCCATCCTTTCTCCCCCGGGTTTCCATCTCGCCCCCGTCCCTATTTTGGCCTGCGCCTCATACCTCCTTCCGCCCTGTGTTTTATTTTGTGTCCCCATTCTCCTATCTCCCGGGCCTCAAAATCCTATCCGCCCTGTGCCTTCCCTCCTATTCCCCCTGGCCATTCCTACTCCCCTGGCCTCCCTTTTTTCCCCTTTTATTCCCCCGGGTTTAAACCCCTATTTCTTTTATTGGCCTCATTACTCCGTATACCCCTTGCCTCCTTTTCCTCCCTTACCCTC